>APFE031591864.1:196948-230530 GCA_000404065.3 Pinus taeda
GAAATGATTTTTCATTTTGAGGCTGAAATTGCTTAGGACCCTTGTTTGGTTTAGGACCATTCTTTTTAGGATACGACTTCTTAGCATTCTTTGAGTTTGGTTGCTGCTGGGCGGTTAATGCTTTCTTAAAAGAGTTTCTAAGATTAAGAAGACCAAGGTGTAAGAGTTTTTCTTGTTCTCTTATTAAAGAATCACAAAAAGCATCAAAGGAAGGGGGCTTGTAGTCATGTCCTTGAGAAATGAAGGCTTCTCTTGTAGAATGGAAGGTGGAAACAAACACAAAGTAGGCTGGTCCCAACTTGGTAAGAATGCAATAGATAAGGGCACTATCTTCTTTCTTAACCTTAACACCTTCCAAGAGAAGTCTAATGCTCTTGAAATTGGACAAGAAATATTCAATGCAAGAAAAATTATAGGGGTCCAATGTAAGAAACTCATTTTCAAGTTAATGGGCTCTAAGTTCATTTTTGATTCCAAAAACTTTAGTAAGCTGCTCCATTACTTTATCAGGAGTATCAATTTCTGCAATATGGAATCTAAGATCAGGAGAGATAGACATCCCTATCAACCCACGTGATTGATATTGCCTATTTTCCCATTTATCTGCCTTCTCTTCATCTTTTGGCTTGGTTTCTTGGCCTGAGGCTATTCGGTAAAGACCTTTACTTCTGAGTAGATCCACAATGTAGGACCACCATTGGAAGTAGACAGCATGGACTTTCCATTTTAATAGAAACTGAAGCTATATATGCTGAAACTAAGTGTTCCAATGGAAAGATCTTGAAAAATTAGGCTGGTTCAAGAAAAACGGCTTTCGGGTGAAGAAGTTATGGCTTTTTGAAGAAAAGTTGATGAAGGCACCGACAAAGTGCGGGAATGTGCAGAAATGAAAAAAAAACGCCCATTTTCTAATGAAAAGGAGATTTGAACCCAAGACCTCTACTCTCATAAATTAGCTTTGAACCAAGTGAGCTAAACAAAAAGTTTGAGAGAGAGAGAGAGAGAGGGGGGCTTTGTTTTCTTTTGGTCACTGATGCTTTGGATTGCGTGCTTGCTTGAGAAAGCTCTTTTTCTCCCTACAAAACAAAAACATAAAACCCAACACGGACATACAAAAAAAACAAGCCTGGCGGCTTAAAGTTAGCTTTACCCGAAAACTAAATATTTTCCTCAATGTTTCTGATTTTCCGAGATCACACTAAGGCACAGCAGAAAAGAGCATACGCATGAGAAAAATCCTTCCTTTCTGTTTCTGATTTGCCCAGATCGCACAGAGTCGCAGGGCAAAGAGCATACGCAGAAATGAAAGGTATAGATCTGGTAATTAAAAAGAGCTAAATAAACCGAAACCGAAATAAACAGAGAGAAAATAACTGTAAACTGCAAATAAACACTGTATACCTCCAGATCTTAAAAATGACACAGCTAGGGCTACCAGAAACCTTTTTGCGTGAAACGAAAGGGGTTCCTCACTAGAACAGATGCTCCTAAAATAACAGAGCAGTCCTCTCGACCCGAAAGTAGTCAGAAATAGCAGATCTAGGAGATGGCAATCGGATGCAGTTGTACCGGCTTCAGATTTGGATCACCAACGGATGCGGCCCTCAAATAGCTCTGATACCATGTAGGAATTTACATGGTAATTTCCTCAAACAGAACACCAAAGGACACCGCTCACAAACAGATCACAGATCAATAGCCTAGTATTTTGACGTGGTTAAAACCCTCAAAGAGGGAAACAGTCCATGGCCTGAGCCAACACGACCACTTCAGGCAATTTATTAATAAAAGAATGAAAATTTACATAAGCTTCTCTCGTGAATGGTTAACCTACAAATGACACCCATGCACTTTAAATAGATTCATGACCATCAGGTGTTAGCATGGATCAGTGTCGGTAATACCGAGAGAGATGAACCGCGATCACTACATATCGTGACCATCGGATTGTAAGTTACAAATGTACATAGTAAAGAAACACACTTTACCTAACTCTATACTAGACCAAGTTATACTTAACTATTCCTATGTGTCAGAATATCCTAACAGTCATACCCCTGGCACACTATGTCAAACTCGAACAAAACGTGTCAGGGTCTTCTGAAATAAGCCCATGAAAGCTTGGTAAGGCTACTAATGGAATGGGCTTCGTGGGTGCGCCAACTCCCAGATCTCCAATTAGAAAATCAATAGTGGAGGTTGTAGGAGCCATATATATCTTCCAATAGCCGCTGGCTATTTCAACAAACTCTGCGGAAGATGGCCGAGGGTTCCTTACCACTCGGGCTCGAGCTGCCTTGATGGCACTTCCTTTGTCCCTTAGTGATGCAAGTTCTCCTATGTTTCCTTCTCCTGCATCCTAATGACTTGATCCCTCGGTTACGACCTCCTTTCCTTTGTTGGAGTGACCCGACTCTATTGATGTTCTGCTTGCAACCTCTTCCCCTTCTATTACCAGCATAGGGTTCCCTTGGTCAGGTATACTGCTAGATGTCTCCTCAATTGTAGGAGGGGGCTGTTGTGTTGAATCACCAAAGAATGCTGTAGACAACACTAGTTGATCTACCAATTTTCCCTTGGATTTTACTCTCCGTGCACTTGGTCTCACGGTTGTGTGAGAGGATGCTTTTGATTCAGCTTTTGGTATAATTTGCTGGATGTAAGTCTTTCTTCCCAAGTCTGGTCCTCCCCTCTTTGGGGCTCTTCCTCTACCCCTCTTATTTGGTTCTTTGTTCATACAAATGTTGATATGACAGAAAGGTCTTGGTGTTAGCCTACAACACTCTAGTCTTGAAGTAAGGTGTCAAAAGATCATTCCTTCCCCAAGACAAAAGTGCCTACAAAAAGAGAGACAACTAACAAAAAAATAGGAATCTAGGGTTTAGGGTCCAGAGCAGGGCATCAAAGGATTCCTCCCTCACTAGGACAAGAAACAGAAATAGAAAACACACCTCCGAGAAGACCTAATACTTCCAGATCTGAAGTAGGGCGTCAAAAAACTCCTCCCTCCCTAGGGTAAAAGCTAGGGTTTCCTGACAAGAAAAACACAAAAGGGTTTGAAAGAAATAAATCTAACTCAGGGCTTGGAGCAAGGTGTCAAAAGACTCCTCCCTCCCCAGGACAAGAGGTCAGCCCTATAGAAATAAGAAAGCAAATAAAAAAAAGCAAAAAGAAACACCTACGTCCAGGACCTAGAGCAGAGTGAGAAAACTTGTTCTCTCCCCAAGACAAGAGATTGACCCTCTAGTTGGTCCGAATCGTGCCTTGCACCTTGTTAGCCTCCCCGGCAACGGGTCCAAAATGTTGGGGTCCAGGTATGGACAATATATTCACCCTTTTCCTACATTAATTTATAAATCTAGGTGCATATCCTTTTCAAGGAAACACGCAAAGTATATGCAGGGGAAAGGTTACCATTTGTTACTGACCAAGGGTCTATGATTAATACTCAAAACATTGATGTAAAAATGAAACTAACTATAGTAATTAAGAAAAGAAATTACAAGAATTAACAATTTGTGTCAGCAAACATGAAATAATAAATGACACAATAGGAAATACACAGCACCTAATCAGAAGAGCGGCCCAACTCTCTGATTAGGGCTGCGTTAATCACAACGAAGAATGGAGAAGAAAAATAAGTGATGTTTTATTAACTAGAAGAGAACTATTACAATATTGAAGGGGAGTCCCCCTTTTACAGGAATAACCTATCTTTTATACACATCAAAGGAGAACAACGTCCTTCCCCAAAACCTAGTAACCATATACCTAGAAATATACATTAGTTCAGCATGGCACTGACACCGGATGAACATGATCAAAGAATGGTCCAAGAATGGTTTAGGGATCTACAACTCTAGCTACATGGCTTCCTTATGGATAGTCGTTGCTATGAATTGTGGATCTATTGCAGCATGCTGAAAGATCAATACCTGTTCTCTAGGAGTTGCGATCGAACATGTGTTTTAGTGATGTGAATAGGCAAAACCCCGTGACTTTACTTCATTAATAAATATTCCAATAGACAGAAAGGGGTAGTTACCTTGTAGATTTAGCATAGTAAATATGGATGAATAAGTGCAAAAAGGACGAAAAGAGGGATGGAAATGCAACGGAAAGATAGCCCAATTTGGTTCCCAAAAGCTCCGACAATACAGGGATTCAGAAAAAAATTCTTCATAAGTCTAATGGATGTTGGGCAAGGCTTATAAATCAGATAGGTTTATGTAGAGCCACTAGTCCAATGTTGGTTGGGAGAGGCTTGTTAATTAGATAGGATTATATAGAGTTGTGAGTCTAATGGTGGTTGGGCAAGGCTTGTTGACCAGATAGGAGTCTATAGAGTCGTGAAATGGATATCATAGTTCCTTTCATATATTTTCCATATTATACTATCTACATAATTATTTGCTTGACATATAATAATATATATTGAGCAACGCAACAACAAAAGGTTTGGTTTTCCAGTAGAGATATTGTGTCCCTATGTGATGAGATGATTTTGTTTAATTGTGCATGCTTATTTCTTGTGATTATGGCTCTCATGTGCTGCTCTAGTTGAAGTTGTGTGTTTCAAATCTAAAGCTTATTTGGTAATAAATGGATGGATTAATATATTGGAGAAAGAAAGGTAAAATTGTGTAAATGTTATCACTACTGATTCTCCTGGCCCCCCTTCTTAGTAGTGATCTTGGTTCCAATAGTTGGTATCAAAGTTAAGTTCCTTCTAGTGTAGCTTCACCACTAGGAGGTAGATCATGAATAACCAAGAATAATTGCAGCTGATGGAGTTCTGTTTCGACATGGATCTGATTACATGCTTTAGAAGGTAAAATTCTTTTAACTTTAGGTGAAAATATTTTTCTCTGAATTTAATATGGTACACAAGATAAATTTAATGAGGAAGCGAAGAAGATTATTTTGAAAGGTTTATCAAACCATGATATGTCAAAATTGAGACACTGCAAGACTACAAAATAGATTAGGGACAAGCTCCACAGTTTGTATGGAATAGAAAGGTTTCAATATTATGAAATTATTGAAAAATCCCATTGCATTCTTGAAGAGAAAGAGAATCAAGAAAATTATTCCACATTCATAGTAGTAGAAAATCCATTTTTATCTCAAGAAGGTAGTGAGAGTAGCCCAAAAGAATCCTTGCAAAACATTTGAATGCCTCTAAATTCACCCACCGAAGGTCCCAAAGTACCGCCATGCCTCCATATAAACAAAAAAAATCCACGGCTACTAAATAAAAACTGAGACATATGGGTAAAAAGTATGTACTAGATTTATCCTTCGAAAACATAGTTTCATGTATAAATATACTAAATGGGTGTGTAGTGGCAATAACATATTTCAAGGATAATTACTTCAAGGCATCCCCCAACCCCCTCATATTAAGAGAAAGGGTATTCAAGAGGATGACCCATTTGACAAGCACATTCACTCTAAGGGTTTGAGTAACATCAGAAGAAAATATAGGAACCTCCTGAAAGTCACCATCCACATCAGTAGCCAAGTTCTTGGCAGTTGATTTACCACCAAAGTATCAGATACCTCTACCTCTCTTCCTACAAAGTGTAATATGTGTAGCATACATCAACTAACGAAATTAGGAAGATGTGGGTCATCAAATTTACATATAGAAAGGGTCACTAGGTCCATAGTAGGATTTCTCATCAAGAATTTTATATTGCTCCCAACAAGGTTGTGAGGGGAGGAATCTATCATGGGTACACCCTTGAAAGTATGGACATGTTTATCAATAGATGGAGGGAAATTCCCCTTACTTGCATCCCCTTCTTGAGAGTAGCTAGGAAGAGAAGTACCCCAAATCTGAGGTTCATGGGAGGTTTTAGGGGAAAGAACGATATAATGACATGGGGATTTAAAAGAATTGGGAAAGGAAGATGGTTTTGAATTTAGGAGAGCATATGGTTCCAGGCAGGTCATAACGGACTTAGAGAGATCCAAATTCAAGGATATGCGTGTAATATCCCTCCTTGCAATAGTATTATTCAGTTAGATTGAGTGGTGGAAAAAAAGCCATTGAAAAAAAAGAATATATATATATATATCTAATTTCGTAAAAGGATAATTACCAACAAATAAATAGGATGTATGATGTATGTACTTGGGATGGAGAAACTTAGAAATGAGATGCTTACCATGCCTTCATGATAAGATTCTAGATGAAATTATAGATAATCTTAATGAATGGAAGAGAAAGATCCATTAAGTTGTTTAGTTGGAGAAAGATGTTAATCGTAGAAAGAAAATAAAAGGTCAGCGGGAGAGAAAGGTGGGATTTTTTGGAAAAGTCTGTCCTACAAAAGTGGGACACTGCTAAAAGAAACTATATCATGAAGGAAACATATTAAATACATTTGAAAGGGATTAACAAGGGTAGTTATTGAGACTTGGGTAAGAGCTTCTCTTCTTCGGGGTGAACTGGAGGGAACAATTATAGAATGGGTGGCAAGAGGTGTGAACTCCCAAGTATTCTATTGATGATTTGATGTAAGTGAAATATTATTACTCTATTATTTGAATTGGTCGCATGTGGTAGCAGTATTCTAGAGTTTATTTATAATTTTACACTAACTTTTTAGAAGAATTAAAACCTTCTATAAAAAGGAAGGGAAGTGGTAAAATAATGATTTAGACATGAAGAATGTGAATCTTAATGTCAATGAACTTCTTAGATTGAGTTACCTAGAAAGAACCAAATTAGTTTAAAGTAAGTAGAGACTCAAATTCCAGGTAGCATACGTCTTCACTGATGAGGTTAAGTCGTAATTTACTATATCTGTTAATTTGATGAGTTAATTTAGAGGGAATAATAAAAAATGTCTTATTAATGCTTATGGAATTGTACATGTGAATACGTACATTTAGTTGACAATATGTTTCCTACCAATGAATTTAGGGCCATAAATCTTTATGTCTACTTAGATTAATTGTATATAAGGAAGGTTATACGGATAATTTTCTATAGGTACATTCTATTAAGTAGGTAACTTAAATCAATTTGGTAAATAATACATAAATTGTAACTGCAGTGGACAAGTAAGAAAATTTATGTCGATATGATAATTTTTATTGGGTATTTCATACAAATGCTAGTTATGGGGTTTAAATAAATAGATTTAGTTATTAGAAAACAATATTCATGGTAAGATTGGGATATGAATGAATATGATTATGGGGTCGATTTAGAATATAAATACATATGCCTTGTATGAGAAACCACATACTATTAACTTCAAAACTTTGGATTTGGGTACATAAGTTCAGCTTATGAGATGGTTTGGTTACAAGACATGGTAGTGGGTTAAGGGGATATAATCCATTATTTATATAGTAATCGAAACCTTACAATAATCAGCCAAGTTGAAAGGAACTAATCAGATTTCCCAAAACTGTAGGAACCCATATATTTCTGATGAGGTACACTACAAGTTCCTAGTAGAAAGCTATTTAGTAATTTATGGTTTACAAGAAACTCTACAGAAGGACAAAACACGTAAACAAAAGAAAATAGCAACATAAAATGGTTTACAAGAATTTCAGGGTCAAACACATTTTGATATAAATTCTATATCAAAACATTTATAGTGGATTTTACCTTGATCGACATAATCAGAATGAATTCAACAGACCAAATATTTCAGACGTAGTACTAACTACAATTTAGCATAATAAATAAAAGAAATCCATGTTTTGCTTCACATAGAAAAAACCTAGAGCTTCCATTCCTCTAACATATAAAGAAAATAAACTGAGAGAAAAACGTAGATATCAGAAATACCCAGCAAGCATTGAAGGGGCATAAGAGGCACATAATCCGCTAAAAAATAATGAGGTTAAGGCATGAGAGAAATCCTATTGAGAATTTTGCAACACATAAATATAGATAGTACATCATCAGGATATTTCAAAATACCAGGAGTAGAATAAGCCTAGTAGGGGATACATGCATTCCAAATTAAAATAACTAACTAATTCTTAAACTAAATTTATGAATAAGGCGAAATAAAAACCAAACATAAAATTATGGCAATGATCATCATTCACTTTAGAAGTATTAACGCGCAATAAAACACATCACTTAAATCAAATTTCCACAAATACATATCTAAATATATTGTGGATTGAGATGAACCTCGATAGCCTTACGAATTTATTAAATTTACTTCCAAATGGAAATGAAGTAGATACAAAACACTGGTAAAAATATAAAGTGCCAAACTAGAATTTGGGTGAAAGGCCATGAAGTCTTGATACAAGCATTAAGGAGTTTTGATTACAACAAAATGAAGAGGTAATTAAGAAACTGCGTATAAAGGTATATTACAAACTTGGAACAAAATTGATTTCATTGTAATCATGATGACAATTCCTTAACTTCCAACCACCCTTCCCAAATTGGAAAATGTGTTGAAATCCATCACCATAATGAGGGGATTGAACCGACCTCGAACATGATGAGGGATGTTAGAAGAGAAATCGCACAAGTGATAGTCAGATAAAGACCTATGATCATACTGACCATACTTGTAGCTATCATAACACACATAAATTGAATAAGTATTGTAAGCAAGGGAAACAATTAAATAAGCCACTCATAAAGTGTGGGTTCAGAGGAACAGGGGTGGGTACTTACAAAAGAAAAATTATAGTGGAGAGGGTTTCTCTACAAAGGAACTGGGAGCGTGAGAAATAACCCAACGTTAGACTACTAATAGAAAGTGAAAATAACTGGTAGAGGATGCTGGAAGAAACTAATTGTATCCTTGGTCTTTTGGAACTCAAGCTAGGAATGGACAGATTAAAAAGTGACCCTACACCCATGGCATTGGGAAGTAAAGGAACACTTAAACTGTTGTTGGCTTGGTCTTTCCAAATTATCACTGTAAGAATTGGATAAATAAACTAACACCTTACCAGATAAAACCACCATGTAATGTTGCAAGAGTAATGGAAGCACATGAAATCCTAAGTGACATTTTCAAACTAGAAACCAGATAGATTCCAGGATGCCAATAATATTCAATGAAACATAACTAGAGGACTTTCCTGGTAAAGAAAAAAGTCGAGGGGGAACCTTTTCATAGAAATATCAGAACCTGTGAGTTTGGAGGGTAGTGCATCGACTACCATAAATGACTGGAATGTTATAGAAGTAGCTAGTTACATAGTGAATAACCTAATAAAGGGTCAAAATTAAGAGTTACCATCGAAAAGGCCTAGAGAGCCATGGAATGCATGCAAGAGTGCAACCACTAGGTGCCTTCTATCCATTCCATAAGGAATCAATTTTGAGTTATGACACCATGAGCATGGAGAAGGATAGGTGCGAGAATGTGGCGAAAGGAGTTGGAATATGTCGCAGACAACAATTTAGCTTCTCCAGTTTCAGGTGGAATAAGAATAAGGGTTAGGTTTTCTTTTATGCAAATATCAATTATTGTATTATCTCAGTTCATCTAGACCGTCCACTAGAACTTGAGGCGAGAGGTTCATTAAGACCCCATGTGAAAAATTCCTTGAGAGTATAGATTGGCTGCAGTGTCAGGCGTACTACATATCCCACGTACCACCATGTATACAACAAGTTAGGTGGACCATTCCAAGGGGTAATCGAAGTAAGAGCAATTTTATTGTTGTCATTAAGCCGAACGAGAAAACCAATTAACAAATGTGAAGGTATCATAAGTGGAATTTGAGGATAAATGTATAAGATATAATACATAAGAGTTAATTGAAAGAGAACCCATTCTATATTATCAAGAAGTGTGTGTATATATATATATATATATACACTTCTTATATACATATATATATAAGATATATATATATATATATATATATATATATATATTATATTATATATATATATATATATATATATATGTATATAAGAAGTATATATATATATATATATATATATATATATATGTATATAAGAAGTATATATATATATATATATATATATATATATATATATATAAGGGGCTAATTTAGTCACGATCAGGGATACTACCTTGATTATCATAGGGATTTGAGAGTTAGAATAGGTTTATCTATACGTAGAAAAGAAGAAGATGACTATCTCGAAGCTAATAAAGTTGTAAGGCTATGTTATAACCAGATAAGACAATATGTTGACCATTAGAAAATAGTAGGTGGGGTAATGAAGGGAAAGAATGATGGGTAATTAAATTAAGAAGAAAAAAAAAATGGTGTTAAAAGAGGTACATGACAAGTGGTATCAGAGCTGTAGGTTCAATACTTGAGCATATGGCCAACCCACGACAATAAGACAAGAATTATTAGTAGTTATTTCAGATTTAAAAAAAAGAAGACAATTATCGAGGGGATATTTAAATAAAAAATGATCTGGATTAGCCCTGACATATAAATTGGTTCCTTTGATAGACTACACATGCCACTTAACTATTCAGGACACCCGGAATAAAAAAGGGAAGTCCAGTTCCAATGAGGGAACTAAATAAGTTGGTTATGAGGGGAATAAGATGGAAATCCTTGTTATAAAAGTTCCATTTAGAATACTCCCTAAAAATTGTACAGTGTTTGACCTTGTCATTAGTAATGGGTTGTGACATGTCGGGATTAGCAGGAGGGATAATTAAGATTCAATAGATAATATTGGCAATACATTTTTTTATCAATAGATTGATGAAGACTTATCGCTAAAACCTTTCTAGGAGGTTTGTAATGATAACATTGAAAGAATATGCATTGAATTACCATTAAAAGGAGGCATATATGCTGCATTTAGGAGGGAATGGAATTAAACATATGTCAATATTGCACATATAATCTTTTTTTGTTTTATATAAAAGACAAAGGTGATACCATTCTTTCTTCTTCACTCTAATTGAGATTGAGTTTGATCTATCTATCACAATCTAATTGTTATGTGGATAAAGGGTATTTTGGGTCATAGGGGGATATCAATGCCATTTCTAAGGAAAGTGTGTGACACTTTTTTTTTAAACCAACAGCATATGCACCACTTTAAGTTATTAACATCTACAGCCTTAGGTAGTGTTGTAAGGATCAACTAAGACAGGTGGTGAAAGGCACTGAGAGGTGGAAAGAATCACTCAAATCAGTGATCTAGATGGTGAAGAACCTTCTCTTTAAAAATAAAGGTGTGCCAAATGCAACCTTGTTAGAGAAATGAAGGTGCAAATGTTCCTTTGTCACATAATAATTGTATGATGTATAAGAATCATCATTGATTAAGAGGAAATAAAATAAGAACTTAAACTAAGAAGTTGGGAACAACAAGTATTTATTTGAATTTTTCAAAGTATGAAGTGTGTCTATAAGACCCAAGTTGAATAGTGTATATCAACATAGATAGAAAATGGATTCAGAGAAGGAATTAAGAATTATTAGCTCATGTTTAAAGTATCCAAAATTATGGAGTAAATGGCATCATAACCATGGTATCGGTACATAATGCTTCAATAGAACGTATGGTGAGCCTACCAAAGTTAATTGAGATACTCTATTAGGATTGTATTTAGGGGAGTGAATGAGAGGTAAGGATTAAATGGAGGGTACAAGAAATGTTAAGCACAAATTTCTCCAATTTGAGTATTTTAAGATCATATGACGAGGTAAACACAACTGAACTTTCACACCAACAATATGTTTTAGAGTGAACACGCGCGCACACACACACACACACACACATATAACAAAGGTAATCAAGAATACAAACATAATATCACCATCAACAAAATGATACAATATCACTTGATAGAATAATCGATATGTTATATTGAAAAGATAATTGCACCTGCATGATAACAAAATTATTACAAAACATCATATACACACGCACACATGGAAAAGGACAAATTACATAGATGAAGGATGGCTAATGAATGTAGTACATATGTATAAGAGAATGGCATATCACTATGAATTGTAGAAATATTGACAATTAAGGGTCCTCGTAAACTTGAAAAAAAAAAGTAGAAGAAATTTTGTAAGTGTTTTAAGGTTGGATATAGTGAACTTCTCCATATAAAGGATTTTTTTGGTTTAGGAAAACACTGTCTCAATTGATAAGTTAGAAAATCAAGGAAACAAGTGAGTACAAGTTCAAAGGTCAGAAGAATTTTGCATGAAATTATCATGATGAACTTGGAAACCTGTGGAATAGGGAATAGGTCAAGTAGGTAAAATTCATATCAAAAACCCAAAATTTAATAGCATATGTATTGTGAATTTATCTGACTGAGAACTAAACTGCCAAAAATATTTAGAGTGGAATGGTTTAAATAACTAGTAAAAGGAATTGGGTAGGAAATGAAATTTTCTACAAGAAAAATCGATGGCTAAATTGGTGATCTCCTCATTTCAAGAATTTAGGTAGAAATTCTTTACGGATGAATGTTATAAATTTCAATATCAAAACACCAATAATAATGTGAAATGTCATTAAATGGAAAATATTATACAAGGAAAAAAAGAGTGACATGATGAGAATTAACTTGATTAAGGTCATGATTAATGGGAACCATGTGTGAAATGATCTATGCCTAACTTTGTAACACCTTTGCATAACAAATGGGAGGATATAAAAATAAAGTAAAAAAATATGATTTCAAATTTCACTAGGCCCTGGTTACAACCTTTAAAATATAAATTAGTGGTAAGGATAAGGATGGAACAATTCAAAAAGTGTAATTAGAAGTTAGTAGGGCTGAATGAAGAAAGAAAAAAAGGGGGGGTTATGCAGTGGGAAACATCCCATGCTGGAAAACTGATGAAAAATGAACTACTAGTTGATTATCAACATTGGTAATGGTGCATGATTATGGATGGCCATAATTGGGTCCACTTGTAGGTTATTTTAATCATCACGAACAAAAAAAATAAAAAAATAAATTAATATACATATATAGCTAAATAGTAGCTACATAGATGATACAATAGGTCTCTTTCCAATGGTTATCTTACTATGAGCGATCTGCAAGGAAAAATATAACTCTGTATTTGACATTATAAACAAGCAACATTATGATAATCGACATGACCTTGGCTATTGAAGTAATGATGCTGACCTCATTTCGATGCATGTAAATGGTATGTTGAATGCAGGTGGAAGTTCTAAAACATATTCAATGTGTATTCTAAAAAAAGGGGCATGGAAGAAATGTGCGGGGGCATTCCAGTTAAGTCATCTTCTCAAATGGAAAAGAAAAATATGATTGTAAGGGGAATCAACAATGCAAATCAGAAAGTGTTTTCCTTTAGGTTGAGAGAAGATGGAAATTCTCCAAGAATGTGAAGGATTTCGTAAAATATTAAAACTACACAGAAACCACCAAATTAGCATTGTAGTATATTAATCAGTGTTTTTTTTGGCCTGTTCAAAATTACAAATTCTTCATATATATCATACTTACTAAAACAAGTACAAGACAATATTCATCTAATTGTGGGAAACTACTACAGGTAATGTTGAGGAAGATTTTTTGGCAGAAGACGTGGAATCTTAACCCGAAAAGGGGGACCTGACTATTGAATTGAGTGGTTCCTCAGGATAAAACAAAATAAAGTGATACCTCAAAACAAGAAGGTGAAAGGTGGAAAAAGTTGTCAAGTAAGATTTTAAGGAAAGGAAACTAGACTGCAAACACCGAGGACGGTGTTAATAAAAGGGGAGGAGAATGTAATATCCCTCCTTGCAATAGTATTATTGGGTTAGTTTGAGTTGTGGAAAAAAACCCATGAAATATATACTCTATATTATATATATATATATATGTGTGTGTGTGTGTGTGTGTGTGTGTGTGTGTGTGTGTGTGAATAATTTTGTAAAAGGATAATTACCAATAAATAAATAGGATGTATGATGCATGTACTTCGGATGGAGACACTTAGAAATGAGATGCTTACCATGTCTTCATGATAAGATTCTAGATGAAATTCTAGATAATATTAATGGATGGGAGAGAAATATCCCGTAAGTTGTTTAGGTGGAGAAAGATACTAAACGTAGAAAAAACATAAAATCTCCCTGAGAGAGAAATGTAGACTTCTATGGAAAGTATGGGCAGATGGATAAGGAATCCCACAAAAGCTGGATGTCACTAAAAGAAACTCTATCATGAAGGAAATGTATTAAATACCTTTGAAAGGGATCAATAAGGGGGTTGTTGAGACCTGGGTAAGAGCTTCTCTGCTCGGGCGTGAACTGAAGGGAACAATTCTAGGATGGAAGGCAATGGGTGTGAACTCCCAAGTACTCCTATTGATGATTTGATTAAGTGTATATTATATTATTACTCTGTTATTTCAACTCATCATATGTGGTAGTGGTATTATAGAGTTTATTTATAATTTTACACTAACTTTTCAGAAGAATTGAAATCTTCTATAGAAAGGTGGGGAAGTGGGAAAATAGTGATTTAGACATGAAGAAGATGAATCTTAATGTCAATGAATTGCTTATATTGAGTTACCTATAAAGAACCAAATTAGTTGAAAGCAAGTAGAGATTCAAATTCCAGGTAGCATACAACTTCACTCATGAGGTTAAGTCATAATTTACTATATATGTTAATTTGATAAGTTAATTTAGAGGGAACAATAAAGACAATGTTATTAATGCTTCTCTTATTGTGCATGTGAATACATATGATTAGTTGACAATATATTTCCTACCAATGAATTCAGGGCCATAAATATTTATGTCTACTCAAATGAATGTTATACATGGAAGGTTATACAAATAATTTCTTGTAGGTACATTCTGTTAAGTAGGTAACTTAACTCTATTTGGTAAATTATACATAAATTGCAACTGCCGTGGACAAGTAAGAAAATTTATGTTGATGTGATCAATTTTATTGGGTATTTCATACGAATTCTAGTTATGGGATTTGAATTAATAGATTTAGTTATTAGAAAATAATAGTCATGGTAAGGTTGGGATATGAATGAATATGATTGTGGGGCTGATGTAGAATATAAATACATATGCCTTGTATGAGAAACCACATACTAGTAACTTCACAAGTTTGGATTTGGGTACAAAAGTTCAGCTTATGATATGGTTTGGTTCCAAGCCCTAGTAATGGGTTAAGTGGATATAATCCATTATATATATAGTAATCGAAACCTTACAGGAATCAACCAAGTTTAAAGGAACTAATGGGATTTACCAAAACTGTAGGAACCCATATACTTCCAATTAGGTACGATACAAGTTCCTAGTAGAAAGGTATTTAGTAATTTATGGTTTACAAGAATTAACATAAGGACCAAGGATGTAAACGAAAGGAAAATAGCGACAGAAAATGGTTTAAAAGAATTTCAAGGTCAACCACACTTCGATATAAATTCTATATCAAAACAATTATAGTGGATTTTACCTTGATCGACATAATCAGAATGAATTCAACAAACCAAATATTTCAGACATAGTATTAACTACAAGTTACCATAAGAAATAAAAGAAATCCATGTTTCACTTTGCGTAGAAAAAAGCAGAGTTTCTATTCCTGTAACCTATAAAGAAAAGAAACTGAGAGAAAATCGTAGACATGAGAAATACCCACCAAGCATCGAATGGGTGTAAGAGGCACATAATATGCTAAAAAATGACGAGGTTAATACATGAGAGAAATTCTATTGATAATTGTACAACACATAGAGTTAAATAGTACATCATCGGGATATTTCGGAATACCAATTGCAGAATAAGCGTGTTAAGGGATGCATGCATTCCATATTAAAATAACTAACATATTCTTAAACTAAATTTGTGAATAGGGTGAAACAAAAAGCAAGCATAAATGGAAATGGTCTTAGATTAATTACTTATTTAACGTAGTTGAATCCCAAAAAATGATATCTAATATAATTCACTTCAAAAATCCCTCAATACTTAAGTATGGCAATGATCATCATTCACTTCAGAAGTATTAGGACATGGTAGAACCCAACACTTTAATCAAAATTCCACAAATATATATCTAAATATATTGTGCATTGAGATGAACCTCG
The DNA here is from genome assembly GCA_000404065.3 of Pinus taeda. Classification (NCBI taxonomy): domain Eukaryota; kingdom Viridiplantae; phylum Streptophyta; class Pinopsida; order Pinales; family Pinaceae; genus Pinus; species Pinus taeda. The sequence continues at coordinate 213,014 of APFE031591864.1, forward strand.
ATAGCCTTACAAATTTATTACATTTACTTCCAAATGGAAACAAAGTAGATACAAAACATTGGTAAAAATGAAAATTATCGAACTAGAATTTCGGGGAAAGGCCATGAAGTCTTGATACAAGCATTAAAGAGTTCTCAGTACAACAAAATGCATAGGTAATTAAGAAAATGTGTATAAAGGGATATTACACCATTGGAACAAAATTGATTTCATTATAATCATGGTTAAAATTCCTTCATTTCAAATATAACACGATCACTCTTCCCAAATTGGAAAATGTGTCGAAATCCATCACCAGAATGAGGGGATCAAACCAACCTCGAATAGGATGAGGGATGTTATCATAGAAATCACAAAAATGATAGTTATATAAATACCTAGATGATCATACTTGTAGCTTCCATAACACAGAGAAATCAAATAAGTACTGCAAGCAAGGGAAACAATTAAATAAGGCACTAATAAAGTGTGACTCCGGAGGAACAGGTGATGGGGCCAGCCCACGTGGTCCTGTCGTCGTTACTCCCCACTTGATGTTGTACTGTCAATTGGTGTTATTAATCACATGATTTTGGATATTTTCAACTTGATTTTCAATCTATGTTTAATTAAGAGGCTATACGGTAATGGTACGTTGGTTTATGATGTGTGGACATCTGTCCCTTCTTGGAATTCTAAAACCCTGCCTTGGTATAGGGTTTCGCCACCCTTGCGTTCATTTGGTTTTGTGTTTTCTCCCGGTCCTTCAGTCTGTGAGCGCTCAGTGACCCTTGCGATTTCACTGTGATTTTTTTTGTGATGCTTTCGTATTTGTTCGAAGCTCATCCACCTGGTTCTCTGAGCTACGAGCTCCTGGTAGTCTACACAGTTTCAATGTGGGTTTCTTTAGCTCGTTCGGGGTTTTGTTGCTCTGAGTTCTTCGAGCTGCATGCTCTCGGCAGTCTTCACGGCTCCATTGGTTCAGAATTTGTTTTGGGAGTGTCTCGTTCGTCTGTTGAACTGTTGAAACCCTGGTAAGGTTTGTTTCTCTGCTTGTATTTGGAATGTTACTGTGTTTTCTGGTGTCGGATTTAATGGGTCTCTACCTCTGTGCGTCCTTTACTCGATTTGTCACCTGGGTTTTCACTATTGTTGCCTCTGTGTGTTGGTTGATGGTTATGTGGTTCTCGGTCTCGTTCTTCAGCACTGATTCGGTTCATGCATGGCCTTGACAAACTAATGGTGGTGTTCTCCATCGATTCCTCCGCCAACTTACCTGGTAAGCTTTCCTTCTATGCTAGATCTTTGCACTGGTTTTTCTATCTGGTTCTAACATCTTCGGCTCCTTGTGAGCAGGAAGACAATTCGAGGATATGGTGGTCACGGCTTGTCTATCAGGTAAACGAAACCCCTGTATGGTATTTGCTGATTCAAAAAATTATTTTGATTCCCTGCATTTTGTTTCCACTGAAATTGACTCTCGTTTGTTGCTTTCCCTTGCAGGTGGAGCGACCGAGGGTTTCGGTGCTTAGACACTCAACTATCCCGAATAAAATCCGGGTAGCATCGTTCTGTTTACTTGTGGTTTGCTTGCCCTGAGTCTTTCGGCGTGTGGATTGGTATGGTTGTTGGCCTCGAGCCACTGTTTGTGCTTAGTTCTGTTGTCGTGTAATGTCACTGTCGAATCGTAGGAATGGGTTTGGGGATTTATGGGGTTTGGTTTATGTTGGTAATGGTTACGTTCCCAAGTCCGTGAACTGGTTCGTTCTTAAGTTTTTGCACAAAATGTAAATGGACAATAACTTTTGATGACTGTATATGAACTATCTGGAATTGAATTTTGGTTATGCTTTGAAATTCGCATACCTGGATTTACTGTGGTTGTTCTCTTCACTGTAATGGCAAACTCTGGTTTCATATATAGGAAATTGTATAAATGATTTCTTCTTGTGTGTTTGGTTATTCTGTTGGAGTCGCCTTTAGATGGGCATCGTTACTCCTCCTCCGAATTGAACAACCTCTGCATTCGAATATCTCCCTTTTTCGATTTAAGTTCTGTGACCATGCATTGATAATATTCACACAGTAATTCAATACAAAAATATTTCAGAAATGATTAGGATGCTGTAAGGATATATGTGCACAGAAAATTGTATTTTTTCTTTCTATATTTCTCTCTCAGTCCGAACCCTTGTATTGTGCTTTTTTTCACTATTTAATAGCACTGTTTACAAACTATCCTAACTACTGTTAGTTTGTTCAATTGGTTACATGGTTATTCCTCATACGAAACTTTGTCTGGTTGGCTAGTATATTTTCTTTTCATTCTTTATGCTTTTTACAACAGTAACTTAACTGTTTGAAAACAATGACTAACTAATTATTACTGCTCCTAATTACAACTTATTACAGTAATATTTAAGAAACTTAATAAGAGAAAAGAAAAAAAACAAGTATGTTTTCCACTCAATGAATTAATCTCTCTGTCCTCTTCAGAAACCATATCCCCTCACTTTTGTCTTTGCCCTGTCAGCTAGATGCTCCTGCATCAGGCTCCTGGGGTAAAAGAAATCGATGGCTCTGTTCCATGAGCTCCTCCACCGAATAGCCAACCTTCCGTATCTGTGTTGCGTCGAGCCATGAGCTGTCCTCCATCGGATGGTCTCTCCACTTGACGAGATATCGCAGATATTCCTTCCGACATGTCTTCTTGGCTACCTGGGTACTGAGAATTCCTTCAATCTCATGGGATTGAGCCGAAGGCATATGCCTCATCCAAGAATTGTCTCCAACTTGGGTCTCGTTCTGGCCGTACCACACTGTCTTCCTTTGCTTGGGCAGTATATGGGAACATATCCACCACAATGAAAATAGGTTATATGCCTATATCAGGTGGCAGCTGAATTTCGTAGCCGTTGGCTGAGAATTTACGCAAGATCTTGCAGGGACCAATTTTTTTAAATTTTAATTTATTATATGTGCCCTTAGGAAATCGCTCCTTGCACAAGTGTGCAAGGACCTCATCTCCGACATTAAATTGTACTTCTCTTCGCCTTGAATCTGCTTGCTGCTTGTATTTCTGTACGCTGTCCTACAATTTTAATTTTACCTATTCATGTAGTTCGCTCATTGCTTCGGCAAAATCTTCTCCATCTGCGCTTCTCCGTTCTAATTTTCCCAAATCTCGCAATTCATGTATTCCCTGAGAATGCATGTTGTATAAGATTTGGAATGGGCTCTGTCTGGTGCTATTATTGGGCGAATCGTTATAAGCGAATTCCGCCTGAGCGAGAGCACGATCCCATAACCGTGAATTTTCCCTAGTCAAACTCCGTAATAAATTTCCCAAACTCCTGTTCACCACTTCCGTTTGTCCATCAGTCTGCGGATGATACGCAGAGCTAAAATTCAGTTGCGTGCCCAACTTCTTCCACAGGGTGTACCAAAAGTGTCATGTGAATTTTACATCCCTCTCAGAAACAATAGAATTAGGTAGGCCATGTAATCTAACAACTTCCGTGAAAAACAGGTGAGCTACATACGTGGCATCACTAGTTTTCCGACAAGGAATAAAATGAGCCATTTTTTAAAATCTATCTACCACCACCATCACTGAATCATACCCCTGCTATGTTCTAGGCAGTCCTAAGACAAAGTCAATGCTGACTAAGTCCCATGGCCTGCTCGAAACAGGTAGTGGTGTGTAAAGTCCGGTATTCTGACTATGTCCTTTCGCTAGTTGGCAGACTTTACACCTATTCACATATCGTTGTATATCCCTGCGCATTCTGGGCCAGTAATAAAAGTGTCCGAGCTACTCCAAAGTTTTGTCTATGCCAAAATGACCAGCTAGACCACCACTATGTTTCTCCCGTATGATATTTTCTCTCATCGAACAGTCCGAGATACATAATTGTCCACCTCTAAACAATAGTCCTTCCTGCAAATTGTAGTCCAACCATGGACTTGTATTCCTCAACATGGGACTTTAGCAAGCTTCAAAGGCTTCTTTGAAGTCCGTATCGGTCTGGTACAAATCCTTTAGATGTTCGAACCCCATCACTTGTATTCTGCTTTCCTGTAAGAGCAAAGCTCTTCTACTCAAGGCATCTGCCACTTTATTGGCTTGCCCACTAATGTGCTTTACCATGAAGGTGAAACTCTGCAAGTATTCTACCCATTTGGCGTGCTTATTGTTTAATTTGTGCTGCTGCATTACATATTATAATGCTGAATTATCGGAAAATAATACAAACTCGTTGCCCAGTAGGTAGTGTCTCCAATGCTTTAAAGCTTGGACCACAGCATAAAATTCCTTGTCATACGAGGAGTATTTCTGCCTGCTTTCATTTAATTTCTCACTAAAGAATGCCACTGGTCTATCTTCCTGACTGAGCACAACGCCAATAGCTGTCCCACCTGCGTGACATAGAACCTGAAAAAGTTTGTTGAAGTCGGGTAGTCTCAAGATTGGTCTCTCTGTAATCTTCTACTTCAAAAGCTGAAAGTTGTTCCAACAAAAAGGCTCACTGGCCTTTTTGATGGTGTCTAGCATTGGTGCACAGATTTCACTGAAATTTCTAATAAACTTCCAATAAAAACTTGCCAATCCGTGAAAGCTACGTACCTCAACCAACCTCTTGGGTGATGGCCAGTTGATGATTGCTGCGATCTTTTCTGAATCCATCTTCAATTCAGTTTCTACGACTACAAACCCCAAATAAACTAGTTCCTTCTGCAGGAAAGTACATTTTTTTAAGTTTATTAGCAGTTTGTTCTGCTGTAACTTCTCTAGCACTCTTCAAACATGCTGAAGGTGATCTTCCTTCGTTCTGCTAAAAATTAAAATATCGTCAAGATAAACTATCACAAACTTGCCAATAAATTCTCTTAACATTTCGTTCATCAACCTCATAAAATTAGTAGGAGCGTTGCTCAAACCGAACGGCATGACTAGCCACTCGTACAGCACTTCATTGGTTTTGAAGGTTGTTTTCCACTCATCTCCCTCTCTGATCCTGGTCTGATGATAACCACTCTTCAGACCAATCTTCGCGAAGTAGGCTACTCCATTGAGACAATCCATCATGTCATCCATTCTGGGTAGGGGAAATCTGTACTGAATAGTGATTTTATTGATAGCTCGTGAATCCGTACACATCCACCATTCTCCTCCCTTCTTAGGTACGAGTACTGTTGGTACTGCACAAGGGCTCAAACTTTCTCTGATCAATCCCTTATCTAGCAATTCTTGCACCTGTTTACGAATCTCTTCATTATCTTTCGGGCTCATTCTATATGCTGCCTTGTTCGGTAGACTTGCTCCAGGTATGAAATCGATACGATGACTAATGCTCCTCCTGGGAGGCAACTTATCTGGTAAATTGTTGACCACAATGTCCTTAAATTCTTCTAACAACTCTTGAATCTCTGTAGGAAATTCTGAATTTTCTGTGTTCAGTGACACTACTTTTGTCCTCCTTACAACCGCATAATTCACCTCGTTTTCTTCAATCTGCTTAACAAACTGTTTTCCTCCTATTAACAATGATTTTGTTCCACTTGATTCTGCTGCATCCTCCTCTTTGATGGGTACAAGCGTATGTTTGACTCCATCTTTCACAAATTTGTAACAATTTGTCTTCCCATCATGTGTCACCTTCTGGTCATACTGCCACGGTCTCCCTAGCAGTATATGGCATACGTCCATTGGCATAATATCGCAGACAACTTTGTCTTGGTATTTGCCAATGTGAAATTCAACCTCGGATTGTTCATAAACTAATAATTGGTGGCCTTTCTGTAGCCATGACACCTTGTAAAGTGTGGGATGCTTAAGCTGCTTTAATCCCAGCTTTTCCACCATCTCAGTGGCAACTAAGTTATCTGTACTCCCGCTATCTATGATTAATTTACAACACTTCCCATGTGATTTGCAAACTGTTCGGAACAGTGCCTTCCACTGGGTCTGCTCAGCCATCTCCTTTGCTGGCTTCAACAATACTTTATTTAAAACTAAAGCCTCTCTTGTTTCTGCCACATTTTCTACCTCCCAAGGCTGTGCTTCAACTTCCTCAGGCTGCACAACAAATGCTCCCCTCTGGCTAGCATGCTCGGCTTCTGGGCATTCGAAGGATCTGTGCCCCCACTTATGGCACTTGTAGCACTAGATATTAGTCCCTCTTCCGTGACCATTTCCTCTTCCCCGCTAATATGGCCGACCTCCTCTAGTGCTATCTCCCTTCTTTGCTGTCCCTGAAGCTCTGGAGCTCCTGCCTTCCTCGCTGTTAGTAGCAGTTCTCCCTCTGCCATAGGACTGTCCTCGTCCTCTGCCATTTCCTCGTCCTCCCCTATTATTCTGTTTCCTGATAATTTTTTCTTCAGCCTTTATAGCACTCTGAAAGGCTTCTTCTATATTTCGTGGAGAGAGAATATTGATCTCATCCAGTATTTCCAGCCTCAAACCATTCACATATCTCGTTGTTTTCTCTGGAGTATCATTAGTATAACCAGCCCACAAATTTACACGATAAAACTCCTCTGTGTATTCCTTTACGGTCATACCTTTCTGCTTTAGATTTTGCACTCGTCGATAAAGTTCGACCTGATAGTCTTTAGGCAAAAATCTGCCCTTCAGTTTTGCCACCATTCTTGGCCACTTCTTTATCGGTAGCTTGTTCATCCTCTTCCTGTCCGCTTGGACACTATCCCACCATAAAGCAGCGTGTGCTTTTAACTTGGTTGCAGCAAACCTAACTCTTTTGTCCTCACTGATCTCTTCATTTTCAAAATACTTATCTAACTCACTTACCCAATCCAGCAGAACATCTCCAGATAGACTGCCATCATAGTTAGGGATCTCAGGTTTGGGTTTGCTGCTGGCTAACAGTACTAATCTCAACAGTCTTATCTCCGGGGCTTCTTCCTCTGATCCGTTCGTAGCAATTGTTGTTTCTTCCTCACTATCATCCCCAAGTTCTGGGTCTCTTCTCCTTCTTGCCTCCATTGCTTCCATGCGAGCAGTAAGGACTCTCAACTCTTCTCTCAAGCCCTCATATGCTACTCTGCGCACACCTCTTCCATGTCCCCGTTTTTGAACTTCCATTTTTTTTTCAATTTCCTACTCTGATACCACTTGATGGGGCCATCCCACGTGGTCCCGCCGTCGTTACTCCCCACTTGATGTTGTACCGTCAATTGGTGTTATTAATCACAGGATTTCGGATATTTGCAACTTGATTTTCAATCTATGTTTAATTAACAGACTCTATAGTAATGGTACGTTGGTTTATGATGTGCAGACATCCGCCCCTTCTTCGAATTCTAAAACCCCACCTTGGTATAGGGTTTCGCCACCCTTAGGTTCATTTGGTTTTATGTTTTCTCCCGGTCCTTCAGTCTGCGAGCTCTCGACGACCCTTGTGATTTCACTATGATTTTTTTCTATGATGCTTTCATATTTGTTCGAAGCTCGTCCACCTGGTTCTCTGAGCTATGAGCTCCTGGTAGTCTGCACAGTTCAATGTGGGTTTCTTTAGCTGGTTCAGGGTTTTGTTGCTCTGAGTTCTTCAAGCTGCATGCTCTCAGTGGTCTTCATAGCTCCATCAGTTCAGAATTTGTTTTGGGAGTGTCTCGTTCGCCTGTTGAACTATCGAAACCCTGGTAAGGTTTGTTTCTCTGCTTGTATCTGGAATGTTACTGTGTTTTCTGGTGTCGGCTTTAATGGGTCTCTGCCTCTATGCATCCTTTACTCGATTTGTCACCTGGATTTTCACTATTGTTGCCTTTGTGTGTTGGTTGATGGTTATGTGGTTCTCGGTCTCGTTCTTCATCACTGATTCGATTCATGCACGGCCTCGACAAACTAATGGTGGCATTCTCCGTCGATTCCTCCGCCAACTTACCTAGTAAGATTTACTTCTATGCTAGATCTTTGCACTGGTTTTTCTATCTGGTTCTAACGTCTTCGGCTCCTTGTGAGCAGGAAGACAATCCAAGGATACGATGGTCACGGCTTGTCTGTCAGGTAAACAAAACCCCTATATGGTATCTGCTCATTCAAAAAATTATTTTGATTCCCTGCATTTTGTTTCCACTGAAATTGACTCTCGTTTGTTGCTTTCCCTTACAGGTGGAGGGACCGAGGGTTTTAGTGCTTGGACACTCAACTATCCCGAATAAAATCCGGGTAGGGTCATTTTGTTTACTTGTGGTTTGCTTGCCCTAAGTCTTTCGGCGTGTGGATTGGTATGGTTGTTGGCCTCGAGCCACTGTCTGTGCTTAGTTCTGTTGTCGTGTAATGTCACTGTCGAATCGTAGGAATGGGTTTGGGGATTTATGAGGTTTGGTTTATGTTGGTAATGGTTACGGTTCCCAAGTCCGTGAACTGGTTCGTTCTTAAGTTTTTGCACAAAATGTAAATCGACAATAACTTTTGATGACTGTATATGAACTATCTGGAATTGAATTTTGGTTATGCTTTTAAATTCGCATACCTGGATTTACTGTGGTTGTTCTCTTCACTGTAATGGAAAACTCTGATTTCATATATAGGAAATTGTATAAACGATTTCTTCTTGTGTGTTTGGTTATTCTGTTGGAGTCGCCTATAGATGGGCGTTGTTACTCCTCCTCCGAATTGAACGACCTTTACATTCGAATATCTCCCATTTTCGATTTAAGTTCTGTGACCATGCATTGATAATATTCACACAGTAATTCAATACAAAAATATTTCAAAAATGATTAGGACGCTGTAAGGATATATGTGCACATAAAATTGTATTTTTTCTTTCTATATTTCTCTCTCAGTCCGAACCCCTGTATTGTGCTTTTTTTCACTATTTAATAGCATTTTTTACAAACTGTCCTAACTGTTGTTAGTTTGTTCAATTGGTTACATCGGTTATTCCTCATACAGAAATTTGTCTGTTGGCTAGTATATTTTCTTTTCATTCTTTATGCTTTTTACAACAGTAACTTTACTGTTTGAAAACAATGACTAGCTAATTATTACTGCTCCTAATTACAACTTATTATAGTAATCTTTAAGAAACTTAATAAGAGAAAAGAAAAAAAACAAGTATGTTTTCCACTCAATGAATTAATCTCTCTGTCCTCTTCAAACCATATCCCCTCACTTTTGTCTTTGCCCTGTCAGCTAGATGCTCCTGCATCAACAGGGGTGGGTACCTTCAAAAGAAAAATTGTAGTGGAGATGCTTTCTTTGTGAAGGAATTGGGAGCATGAGAAATAACCCAACATTAGACTGCTAATAAAAATATGAAATATATATATATAATATATATAAATAATATATATATATATATATAATATATTTATATATATATATATATATATATATATATATATATAATATATATAAAAGAAAGTAAAAAATCTATAGGGAATTTACATCTATAGATAAGAAAAGGAGAAGATTACGTCAAGATAGGATGAGAAAATACCTGGTAAAGGACGTTGGAAGAAACCGATTGCATCCTTGGTCTTCTAGAACTTGAGCTGGGAATGGGCAGAATTAAAAGTGACCCTACACCCACGACATTGAGAAGTAAAGGTACATTTAAATTGTTGTTGGCCTGGTATTTCCCAATTATCACTGTAAGAACTAGATAAATAAACTAAGACCTTACCAGATAAAACCACCATGTAATGCCCCAAGAGTAATGAAAGCACGTGAAATCCAAGAGAAATTTTGAAACTAGAACCAAGACATTTCTCGAGATGCCAATAATATTCTATGAAATGTAATAAGAGGATTTACCTGGTAAAAAAAAACTTGAGGGAGAACCTACTCATAGAAATACCGGAACCTGGGAGTTTGGAGGGTAGTGTATCCACTACCATAAATGACTAAGATAATGTAGTATTTAGTTATAGAGTGAATAACCTAATAGAGGGACAGAGTTAAGAGTTACCATCGACAAGGTGTGGGGAGTTGTGGAATGCCTGCAGGAGCACAAACACTAGGCGCCTTCTATTCATTCCATCAGGACTCCATTCCTAGTTATGACACCATGAGCATGGAGTAGCGCCAGGTGCGAGAATGTGAGGAAAGGAGTTGGCATATACCACATGCAACAACTTGACTTCTCCGGTACCAGGTGGAATGAGAATAAGGGTTATGTTTTATTTTAGGCGCATATCAATTGTTGGATTAGCTCGGTTCATCTAGATTGTACATGAAAACTTAAGGCGAGAAGTTCATTAAGACCCCATGTGAACAACGTATGGAAGAGGAGTCGTAGAGAGTACATATTTCCTGTAGTGCCAGGCTAACTACCTATCCCATGTATCGTTGTGTATAAAAAAATTCAGGTGGAGCTTACCAAGGGGTAATCGAAGTAATAGAAATTTTATCACTGTCGTTAAGCTGAACAAGGAAACTAATTGACTGTTATACCCATGTAGCATGTTAATATGTACACTAAACAAGGGTTTAATTATTAAGGAATATCCATTAGGTGGGGTTGTGGTAGGAAACCTTAAATTACATTATAAGTATTTGATGTCACATGACAAATGATTCCTTTTTATAGACAAGGAAAGCGAACCCTATGTAGGTTAATTAAGAGGACATATAAGGGAGGAAGATTATATTCGCACTCATATATGCATGCCGGAGGTATGCCAAATCTAGAATGAGTACAAACATGGGATCCATCACCACAAATGGAATCGAATGGGGAAATATATGTTCTTAGGTTTAGGACCCTCACTTCTAGTCATCACACCATCTGTAAATACAAAGGTGCAGGTATCATAAGTGGAATTTGAAGATAAATGTATAAGATATAATAAATGAGTTAATCCAAAGAGAACCCCATTGCTATAGTATCAAAAAGTGTAGATATATTCTCTCTCTATATAAGGGGCTAATGTAGTCATGATCAGGGATACTACCTTACTTGATGATCATAGCTTATCTATACATAGAAAAGAAGGAGATGACTAACTCGAAGATAATAAAGTTGTAAGACTATGTTATAAGAAGATAAGACAATATGTTGACCATTACAAAAGAGTAAGTGGGGTAATTAAGGAAAAGAATGATGGGTAATTAGATTTAGGAAAAAAATTGGTGTTAAAAGAGGTGCATGACAATGGGTCAAGCTAGAGTGGTATCAGTACTAGAGGAGTCCATATTTATATAAACATCTAATTGTTCCAAAGAGGAGGGAGGAGAGGAAGAAGATATGGGGAACCAATTTCTATTGAGCAAATGGAGCATTAGATACTCAAGAATGAGAAGTACCTAGATGTATTTTATCCATATAAGCATGATAATTTCCCTATGCGCAGTGCCTTTGACCAAATTCTCCATGAGCCATTCCCGGGTGGATATGATATTTTCATGGGCAGTAGTCCATAAGATGTCCACTATGGTGACAAAGTAAACATCTAAAAGGAATTCCCCAAAAATCCACCCTCAACCCCATTCTAGGTCAATGTATGCAGGAAGGCCACACAAGTAATTTACCTCCACTAGCAACCAAGCATTTCATTTATCCCTTGCACCCGAGGCATTTTGGATCCATGTAAACAAAGCACCTAATGGAATTACCAATCTCCTCAAAGGATTTTTTTGTCCAGAATTGGAGCAGTAAGCTAAGAATATTAACCCAAATATATCGATTATATGGAATCTTCAATAGTGGGTGGAAACCCACATACCACAGATGTAATTATAAAAAAGTGCGTCTATTAACCTACATGAAAAGCCTTCATCCATTAATTTCCTACTAAGGATAAGGACCTTAATAAATTATTGGTGGTTAATAACCACTCTTAATTTTGCACATTTACACTTTTAGTCCTACATGTTAAAGTGTTGAAGAAAACATATATAATGGTAGGCAGTTACATCTTTTTCCTAGTCATTTTTTCTACAAATACTTCCTTAAATTATGGTGCACTGTAACAGATGGTAAATAGGTTATTTACGTGAGTATGAACTATTTTCAAGGATTTTAATTCTAGGTCATTTTCTATGAAAGTTAACAATGAAAAATTATTGCAAAAATATTTAAAAGTCATAACATAAATATTGCAACTACATCCAGAAATTATGACAATTTTTTTATCTACATGGCACAAAGTTTGCAATAAGACCTTCAAAGTTATGTTAAATCAAACTTTTGAAAATATTTTTTTCAATAAATTAAAAAACAAATATTTGCTTTTCAAAGTTAAACATTATAACTTACATTTCTCAATGCTACTAATAATGATCAACAAGAAAATCCATTTTTACAGTCTTACTAATAACAGACTAATAATAAAATGACAAGAAATATCTATCATAAAACAATGTGGTAATAGAGTTCTTATCCATATAGTAATAGAGTAATAATTTCTTGTAAACTCTCTTCGTTACTCTACGTTGATGGCGTTGGTCGAGAGTTCGTTTGCTCACCCTTGCTTCCTTTTGTCGAGCAAGCGACTACGTTCCTTACCTTCACTAAAATTGTGTGAAGGCAAGTAATGGGGAGAGCTAGAATGCCTCATCATTCTCATCAACGTTCAATGCGAAATACCAGCTACTTTTCTTTTCCCGCTTAAGCATCCTAAGGAGTATGGTCTTCAGGTTCACGGTTAGGGCCGATGGGTGGAAAGGGTTGTCTTATTCGAGCAAAGTAGGCTAGGTTGTTTGTTGCCATGCAACTCCTCTTAACTTAATACTATAGTACAAAGCCATATCATCTATCTACCATCTCAAGGTTTTTTCCTTCTAAGGTTAACCCTAATTTACTTATTGGGTGGGGGCGCTGGTCGAGAGTTAGCTTACTCACCCTATTATGGCTTAAAAACGATCTTATCCTGTACTCCGTAATCGATTATATAAATATATAAAGTTTTCTATATCTTCATTACTTTTTCATGCACTTCTTTTCGATGTATAAACTAATTAAAAATAATAATTTTTTTAATCTATTATAATATAATAAAAAATACTGTATTCATTTATTTTGTATATAAACCATACCTGTATGTATTTTATTTGTTCATTGGTTTTTATGTTTTAAATGATTAATTTATTCTTTTTCTTGCTTATTTATAATTTTACCATAATAAGATATCATTATTATTTAAGAAATAATTTAATTTACATATTTTAATATATATTAATAATCTTTAGATTAATCATAATTTTTTATAATCCCTGTTTTCCAGACTACTAGAATAATAGATTAAATTACATATTTTTTTATATCCCCGGTCTCCAATCACCTAGTAATTTAAATATATTTCTTGAAAACTCTCCTCGTTAGTCTTTAACATTATAATATATTATTATTATTAGACTAATAACATGAATTATAAATATATACCTATGATGTAATATTGGTGTATATTAGTGTTAGTACAACATTTTAGTAAATAATGATATATACCTGTCTGATATTATTATTTGTTAAAAATTATATTATTATTCTGTTAAATATTTATATAAATTAAAACTTATATTATAATATTTTGTTATATAATAAATATATTTTTATTATAATATTATTACTATATTATAAGACGATATTATTATTATAATAAAATATAATACTACTATATTATAATAGTATTATCAAAAGTATATTCATATCATTATTAACAATAGTATTATTTTAAGAATATTTTAATATATAATTATAACATAAGCATCTTGATCTGAATTACTTTGTTTTAACCTTGTTTTATGAGTGAATACGAAGTATTGCCTTTAAAAAAAATTAAAAACATTAATTTTAATAAAAATATTGTTACTACTACAAGAATAATAAAAACATTATCATGGTATCGATATCATATAAGTACTTTTATCATGAATATAAGTACTTATTATTATAAATTTTTATCGTGAATATGAGTACTTATTATTATAACTTATTATGAATAGTAACATTATTGTTATAAAGATAACCAAATTATTTATTAAATTATTTTATTATAATATTTTTATGAACTTTGGCACCAGTTTGAGTGAGATTACCAAACCTATTTTTGCATTTCTAGAATTTTTCCTCATTAAAAGTCATTGGAAATGCAATTGGGAAATTTTACTGCAGGTCCCAGAAATAGAGGAATATGCCAGAACTAGCTATGCATGCATATGTGTGGAAATGGACTTCAACGCAAGATTCCCAGTTGCAATAAACCTAACAAGTAAAGACTATGTGTGGAACCAGAAACTCAATTATGAAATTGTCCTCTTTAGATGTCGACCTCGCTTTGAGACAGGCCATCTAGCCAAAAATTGCCCAAAAGCTTCCCAAACAAATTCTGGTAGAAAGAATCACCACAGATCTACATGGTGGGAAGGAGCACAAAAAGAACATTACATTGTCATCAAGGAAGAATACTCTCCAAAAAACTCTAAATCACAAGAAATCGGGCAAGAAAGTAACAACTCTCAAGACAAGCAAGGGGAAAGCTACGGGCAACAACAAAAAAATGAAATTGACAACCCCTCAAGCAACAGTTATGAGGATTCGAATACCACACAAAATAAATCTTCATTTAACAGCAAAGCAGATCTCCCAGACCAAATTTCTTCTTCGACTATCTTCAAAAGGACGAGCACAATAGATAGTGAAGCTAAGACACCAATATCCCAAGAACTAGAGAGATGAAGGAGATGCAAGATAAAGGAAATTGAAAGACTGTAGAGAAAAAAAGAAAGCTACAACATCAATCTCAAGAAGAAAAACGAGAAGCTAGACAATTAAGAACTAATTATAGGTTCAATAGACCAATTTGGTCTCATTGGACGTTAACCACCATCATAATCATCATTATATTAATTTCTTTTATATATATATATTTTTTTCAATTCATTGACTTTATTAATTGGAAATTATATCATGATGTTATGAAGTATAAAATTCAAAATTCCTTTCTTAAAAATATATATAATAGTAATTATTTATTCATATTATTATATTCTTTTATCTATTAAAGTCAGGAATGTACAGTCGCCTTATAACCTTGTTTTATCGATGAATACGAAGTATTGCAGTTTAAAAAAATAAAAACGTAAATTTTAATAACAATATTACTAATACAAGAATAATAAAATATTATCATTGTTAATAATATTATATAAGTACTTTATTCTATTATTATGAATATACATTAAATTATTTTAAACTTTTTTTGGAAAAATTAATATAGGAATATCTCGAGTCTATGCATTTCGAACTAATGAGTGTGGTTGTCTTTAGACCCATAGATGAAATGAATCATGATCTAGGGAATAAAATAAATAGCATGAAGAGAATAGTTAACTAGCCGTTACAGAAAAACAACTAGTTTTGACTAAAGTATTTATTTATTTATCTTTTATTTTTATTTTAGATTTTTGACTGAGATTGAAAAGAATTATATTTAATATTTTTGAATGAGGTTGGTATTTATTTTTAAATAAATCAATTTAAATTATAATGTTTATAATAATTAGAATTCAAATAATAATAATAATAATAAAAATAATTAATGGAAAGTTTGAATTTTACATAACACAAAAGAAAAATAATATTTTTATAATAAAAATTAATATTACTATGGAAGTACTATAAGGAATTAGAATTTTAATAACTAAATATAAACTGAGTTATTAAGGTGTTAAAAATTTAATGAAGCGATTAATTAAACAAACAAATAAATAAAAATATATAGGAAAATGAATGCGAGAAAATTTAGGAATTCAAGGCAAGGATCTAACACCTGCTGATACTCCATTCATCATCTCTATTTAGATTAACGAGCCTTTTTCCAATTTCTAAGGCCTCTCTAAATTTACAATGATGAAAATGGTCAACCCTCGCTATGACTCTAGCCTCTTCTATACATATGTGATGATTGGTCTTTTCTGCATGTTTTGCCAAAGCGGAGGAGTGAGACCTCCCATGCTTGATGTCCGCAACATGCTCATGAATCCTCCGATTTATTGATCGACCAATCTCACCAATATAAGATGTCCCATAGGAACAAGGAATAATATAAACTCCCTTCACATCCTTGGGGTTAACTGAGTCCTTGACTGAATGAAGAGAACTTCGAATAGTGCGAAGGGGTCTAAAGGAAGAAGGAATATTACGTTTTTTCAATATCCTCGCAATTTTATCCGTGGTCCCTTGAATAAAAGGAAGATGAAATCCATAAGCTTGAACCTTGGGATTGATCCTCTTCTTAGGACCTCTTTTTGCATTAAGGAAAGATCTCAGACCCTAGGACTTGCTATAACCATTCTTATTAAATAACCTAAGAAGGTGGGTGTTTTCACCATCAATATGATTTTCATCAGAAACTTGCAATGCCCGAGTGGCTAAGGTGTTGAGAACACCTAGTTTTTAAGTCGGGAAATGATCGGAATTTGCATGAAGATATTGCTCTGTGTGAGTTTTCTTCTGAAAAACTTGACGAGAAAAAGAACTGTCATCCTTCTTTGAAATGAGAATGTCAAGGAAAGGAAGGCTGCCATCAACCTCAATTTCCATGGTGAAGTTTATGGAATCTGACTGATTATTAAGATGATGGAAAAACAACTCCAACTTCTCTTTACCATGAGACCAGATGGAACATGTGTCATCCACAAGTTGTGGAAAAGGTTTGTGGATGACACATGATGTGTCTGGTTTCATGGTAAAGAGAAGTTGGAGTTGTTTTTCCATCATCTTAATAATTAATCGGATTCCATAAATTTCACCATGGAAATTGAGGTTGATGGCAACCTTCTTTTCCTTGACGTTCTCATTTCAAAAAAGGATGACGGTTCTTTCTCTCATTAGGTTTTTCGGAAGAAAACTCACACAGAGTAATATCTTCATGTAAATTCCCATCATTTCCTAGTGCAAAAACTAGGTGTTCTCAACACCTTAGCACTCAGGCGTTGTGAGTTTATGATGAAAATCACATTGATGATGAAAAGACCCACCTCCTTAAGGTCTTTAATAAGAATGGTAATAAAAAATCCGAGGGTCTAAGAGCTTTCCTTGATACAGAAAGAGGTCCTAAATAGAGGATCGATCCCAAGGATCGAGATTATGGAGTTCATCTTCCTTTGATTGAGGGGACCACAGATAAAATTGCGAGGATCTTGAAAAAGCATAAGATTCCTTCTTACTTTAGACCCCTTTGCACTATTCGAAGTTCTCTTCTCTCAGTCAAGGACCCGATTAACCTCAAGGATGTAAAGGGGGTTTATATTATTCCTTGTTCCTATGGGACTCCTTATATTGGTGAGACTGGTTGATTAATAAATCAAAGTATCTGTGAGCATGCTGTGGACATCAAGCATGGGAGGTCTTGCTCCTCTGCTTTGGCAAAACATGCAGAAAAGACCAATCATCATGTCTGTATAGAAGACGCTAAAGTAATAGCGAGGGTTGACTATTTTCGTCATCGCAAATTTAGAGAGGCCTTAGAAATTGAAAAAAGGCCCATTAATCTAAATAGAGATGATGGACAGAATATCAACATGTGTTGGATCCCTGACCTGAATTCCTAAAGTTTCTCGTGTTTTTT
>APFE031591864.1:231320-256204 GCA_000404065.3 Pinus taeda
AGACAAAACTTTATATTTAAGACAAAAATAGATTAAAACAAAAATATTTTAAGACAAAAAAAGAGTAAAGCAATTTTTTTTTAAGACAACTTTATATTTAAGACAAAAATAGTTTGAGACAAAAATATTTTAAGACACCTTTATGTTTAAGACAAATACAGTTTGAGACAAAATATTTTAAGACAAAACTTCATATTCAAGACAATGACCACTTAAGACAATGGCAATTAAGATGAAACTCATTTAATACAATTAACAATTAAGGCAAAACCATATCAATTTAAGACAATATTATCTAACACCTGCAAAATTGACTTTGACAGTGCACCTAAATATAACAAAATTATTACAATACCATTATTAATTTAGTTTATATTATTCAATGGAAACTTATATGGAGAAGTATGTTGACAAGAGGACTTTTCAGACATTTTTTTAAGAGAAAAGAAATCTTTTGTCTTAAAGCATCACTTTCTATTTTAGTTATTTTACATCAAAATTTAAAATCAATTGAATTGTCTTAAATATAAAATTTAAACACTTTGAGACAAAAATATTTTAAATCAAAATTTTATATCTAAGACAAAAACAATTTGAGACTAAAATATTTTAAAATAGAATTTTATATTTAAGACAAAAATAGTTTAAAACAAAAATATTTTAAGACAGAAAAAGAGAAACAATTTTTTTTAAGACAACTTTATATTTAAGACAAAACCAGTTTGAGACAAAAGTATTTTAAGACACCTTTATGTTTAAGACAAAACTAGTTTGAGACAAAATATTTTAAGACAAAACTTCATATTCAAGACAATGACCACTTAAGACAATGGCAATTAAGACAAAACTCATTTAATACACTTAACAATTAAGGAAAAACCATATCAATTTAAGACAATATTATCTAACACCTGCAAAACTGACTCTGATAATGCACCTAAATATAACAAAATTATTACAATACTATTATTAATTTAGTTTATATCCTTCAATGGAAACTTATATGGAGAATTATGTTAACAAGAGGACTTTTCAGACATTTTTTTAAGAGAAAAGAATTCTTCTGTCTTAAAGCATCACTTTTTATTTTAGTTATTTTACATAAAAATTTAAAATCAATTGAATTGTCTTAAATATAAAATTTAAACACTTTGAGACAAAAATATTTCAAGTCAAAATTTTATATTTAAGACAAAAATTTCTATTGAAGACAAAAATAGTTTAGAACAAAGATATTTTAAGACAAAAAAAGAGTAAAACAAATTTTTTTTAAGACATCTTTATATTTAAGACAAAAACAGTTTGAGACAAAAATATTTTAAAACACCTTTATGTTTAAGACAAAAATAGTTTGAGACAAAATATTTTAATATAAAACTTCATATTAAAGACAATGACCACTTAAGACAATGGCAATTAAGACGAAACTCATTTAATACACTTAACAATTAAGGCAAAACCATATCAATTTAAGACAATATTATCTAACACCTGCAAAATTGACTCTGACTCTGACAGTGCACCTAAATATAACAAAATTATTACAATGCTATTATTAATTTAGTTTATATTGTTCAATGGAAACTTATATGGAGAAGTATGTTGACAAGAGGACTTTTCTGACATTTTTTTAAGAGAAAAGAAATCTTTTGTCTTAAAGCATCACTTTTTATTTTAGTTATTTTACATCAAAATTTAAAATCAATTGAATTGTCTTAAATATAAAATTTAAACACTTTGAGACAAAAATATTTTAAGTCAAAATTTTATATTTAAGGCAAAACTTTATATTTAAGACAAAAATAATTTAAAACAAAAATATTTTAAGACAAAAAAAAGAGTAAAACAATTTTTTTAAAGACAACTTTATATTTAAGACAAAAATAGTTTGAGACAAAAATATTTTAAGACACCTTTATATTTAAGACAAAAATAGTTTGAGACAAAATATTTGAAGACAAAACTTCATATTCAAGACAATGGCAATTAAGACGAAACTCTTTTAATATACTTAACAATTAAGGCAAAACCATATCAATTTAAGGCAATATTATCTAACACCTACAAAATTGACTCTGACAATGCACCCTAAGTCCATCAGCTTGCAGGCTACTACTATCTCACGTCTATATCAAGGTTTCTATTTCACTTACCATTCACGTTATCATATATAAAGACAATGATTTGTTGGGATCTTTGTTTTGTGGGGGTACCCGACTCTGAAGAACGTGGCAACTTTTCCTAGCAAGATTTCCGTGACATCAATTTGTCTTATTTCCCTTCAATCTTTGCTGATACGATTAGAGACAACTTGTCTATCATTGCATCCATGAAGTTTCCAAAGAGATTCCATCATTGGATAGGGGATAATTATGTCTTTTATTTTTGAAAATATATATTCAAACCACATGAAATATAATCATATCAATTTCTTTATTTTATATTATATTTTTATTTTTTGATTATCTCTTTTAAATTAAATATTATTTTAGAATGTGCTAATTATATTATTTTTTAATTAATTATAGAATTAAAATATTACATTTTGAAAAGTTAGAATAATTTTAACTAATTTTTAAGTATTTAATTTAATGTATATTTATTTGAAAATTATGTTAAAAAATACATAAAAGTAATAAATTAATGATAATTTGACTTCCAAAAAAATTACAATATACATACCAAATTCTAATTTTTTTAATAAACAAATAGATAAAAATTATTATTTTTTGGTTGGCCTAACTCACGGGTATTTGAACTTTGAATCTCATGCCTTTACATAATACTTCATAACTAGGTGATTGTCAATTGAGTTACACTCCATGAGGTAATTTTTTTTTTAAATATATGAAAATTTTTAAATTGCTTCAACTAAAACTTTGATATAAATTTGCAACAAATTAGAAACTAACTCCTCCTCCAAGAATTGATGGGTGTCCTCTAAATAAGTAATATTAGTAATTGATATCATTTCAAACTATGGAAATAAATTATTAATGAGGTTGAAAGAGTACGTCTAGCATAAGCTTTAATTTGACCTAAAAATCCATTGTCATGCCCCTATAGTCACCCACATCAGAGCATGACTTAGTGCACCAAGATGACACATCACTATAGGTTTATGGTGCATCATGACTCATTTCATCTCATTGATTTTCTCAATCTAAAACTCCCTGATTCCATACTACACCTCACTTTTTATATTTCATGGTTATTAAAATTCATAAGTTTAACACTTATTGAAGTATGTAGATAATCATTCCATACAATTATGCCTTAACATAACCAATATACAAATGATATGAATTAAAGTAATCTTATAGAATCAACAACCCAACTGCTCTAAAAGTTGTCAAATATTTAAATGTGTTACGACCAAGTCAACTCTAGTCTCATATAGAAATTTAAAAATTATAAGAGCACATAGTTCATACAAACCTGTCCCCAAATTTCCTATTTGGTTTACTTCCATTGATTGCAACTTTGTCATAGATAACAAAACATTTCACTTGATAGAAATAGTAAGTACTCTCGTATGCATGCAATGTATGAAGACTTAAGTTAAGTGAAGGAAAGCATGTTAAGTCTAATATTAGAAGTCAAGTGAGTCAAGGTTAGGGTTAAAAAGTTAATGCCTTGTCAAGAAAAGCTAAGGAAAAGAAAAATGTTTATTTATGTTTAAGTGAAGTTAGAAAAGTTTAGTTAAAGCATCAAGTCATAGTTTGCATGATGAAAACAAAGTCAGACTTTGCATGATTCCATATTTAGAAATTTTACTGCTTATATACTCATGGTTGGGTCATTGTAATGTGAAGTAATAAGAGAGAATATCACAACTTGGTGGATGTATATGAGAGAATAATTAATGAATAGAACTTATTTATTCAAGCATAAGCTTCTGTACTTATTTTTCTTATGTTTGCATGTTTATCTTTGCCTCTAAATAACAAATGGTATCAGAGCAAGGTTTAGCAAGGTTTCAAGGAAACGAAGGAGTTAAGAAGGTCATAAGCTACTTCCACTAAGAGCCTTGGCTATTGTGAGTATCCCACAAATCGAAGTTTGCATCCATCAGTCCATAAGTAGAAACTAGAGCTTGTTGAGAGTTTGTAAACCCAACTACTAAAAGATTAGGGTGAGTAGCCTACAGATTCACCACCATATCAAGAGGAAAGAGCCACTGCCACTGACCAAATAATGAGTCTCCATCGTAATTTGTAGGCATGAACCTCCATAAGAGTTAGCATGGAGGAGCTTAGCAAAATTTTTGGTAGTTGTTGGGAGCCACCATTAAAGTGAAGGTTAAAACTATTAGTCTTAAAGATATTCAAGTGTATTCCACGTTCATCTTTAGAAGGATGAAACAATAAGGAAAGAAGAAAAAAGACAAATGAAAGACAAAAAAAATGGGTCATAAAGCAAGACTAAAGCAATATGAGAAAATAAATCAAAAGGTAGAGCTAAAGTATTTTGAAGAGATCATAGAGTTTATCGCCACAGCCGAGGCATCTAAAAGACAAGTAGATGAATTAGAACAATTCGAGGATGAATGGATTAAGATAGATCTGGTAACACTTCCAAAATTTACTGGTAATTTTTTTTAATTTTTGGGAGCTGTCAAAATGAAAAATTTTATTCGATGTAAAGAGTTGATTGAGTATCAGTCTAATAATCCATATGATGAATTACATGATTCCTTAGTATTATATCTTATAAAAGATGCATTGGATTAGATGTCCTTATGCAAGGTAGAAAAAGCTACATCTTCCTAGGAAGCATGGAAGAACCTAGAACTAGAATTTGGTATAAAGGAAAGTGACATAAAGAAACAAATTCTATTACAGTCTATTGAAGAATTTATAGAAGGTCAACTATAGGTCTGATAGTAAATGAGCAAGACTCTAAGAGGAAACTACAACTTGTAGAATCCCACTCAAATGTGGATCATGGTCAAGGACTATAAAAGTGAAACCCATCATGTAGACATGCATATGGATGAAGAAGACACAACAAATATTGCAGAGTGAGAATTTGAAGCCTCTACATGTGAAGTAGAGCAAGAGCATATAGATGCTCTAGAACCCCACTATAACATGGATGGTGAAGATGATGGTAAATCTCACTGTAACGAGACACATGTGGATGGTGACTACAAAGTGAGTTGTGAATTGGTGAATCCAACAATAGACCTTGTTGATGATGGTGAAGCTTCCAATAAAAAAGTGAATAACATGTGTGATCTAGTTCATATGATTGTAGTTTTTGATGACCTATTTGCATTAAATTTTGAGAATAACAAATATAGTTTTTCATAAAAATTAATGGGTTGTAGAGCTGAAAGTGCATCTCTCGTGAATCCAGCAACAAGTGATGAATTTAGTGAAGTTGAAATTGTTAATGAGCACATGCATGCTCATATATATCACCACAAATTGGATGAGAATTATGTTGATGAAATTTGTGGTCTCTTTCTTGAAACAAGGATTGATTATGGAAATATGGAAATTGCCATGTTTTATGAAGAATTGAAGAATGAAGCTATCACTATAGTAGTAAGTTATGAAGAAATAGTTAGAATTTCTCATGAATCGGTGTACAATATAGCAACAATTGATGATTAAGAAGAGGACGAAGTGATTCATGCATTTTGATGAGAATATCCACTATCATCATAACATTGGAAGATAACCTCATTGCAGTTGAAGAGGCACATAAGAAAGAAGAATCCAAGAAATCTATCACTGTAGAGCATAATGAATATGTTTTTAACATTAATTTTGAGTGTGCAAGCAGAAAAGACAACAATCCAGTTATAGTTATAGCTGAAAGAGAAGATGAATAAAAAGATGTAGGAAAGGGAATGTAAGTTTATGAAGATGAAGAAGAAAGAATTGAAAAAATATTTCAACAATGGAGTCAAGAAGAGATCAAATTCTACTATCAAGAAATATGGAAGAAAGAAGATCAAGAATATGAAGCAGAAGAAGCGTGGAAAGGTTCATAGTTAGACGATGAAGAGTTGTGGTAGTAGTCCATGAGTGAATGAGTCTTTCAAGAGAAATCTATAGAAGATAGGCTCTAAAAGCCTAAATTGTTTTTTAGAACAAATATAAAAGAATTCAAAGAAAAATTGCAGTGGAATCAAGTGAAGAAATATGGAGCTTACATCAAGAAAGTGAAACTAAAAATGGCGCTGTTTCAAAGGTATAGAATATGGAAGAACTAGAAAAGAAAAATTTGCATTGTAAAAAGTTTTTTGAGTTCGCTTTTTATTGCAAGAGTAGCATGCATAGTTGAGTCATGATTAAGTTAAGGTTGAGTCATATGGTTGTAATTAAGGGAGAGTTTTATAAATAGTAGTTACTCTCATATGCATGCAATGCATGAAGAGTAGAGTTAAGTTAAGGCAATTCGAGTCCAATATTAGAAGTCAAGTGAGCCATAGTTAGAAGGTTAATGCTTCGTCTAGAAAAGTTGAGTCAAGTAAAAGAAAAATGTTGAGTTAAGTTAAGCGAAAGTTAGAAAAGTTTAGTTAAAGTGTGAATTCTTACTTTTCATGAGGAAAGGAGAGTTAGAGTTTGCATGATTCCATATTTAAAAATTTTGGAGTTTATATACCGTGGTTGGGCCATTGTAATGTGAAGAAAGAGGAGAGAATAATTGTAGTTTGGTGGATGTATATGAGAGAATAATTAAAGAATAGAAATTATTTATTCAAGTAGAAGCTTGTGTATTTATTTGTCTTATGTTTAGATGCTTATCTTTGCCTCCGAATAAAAATAACTTATCTCCCTACACTTTGTCATGTAAGAAAATTGTGTTATGAATTATGAAATGACCCACCCAATCATGTCATACATTGCGTGATCGCACACTATCCAAACCCATATAAACTTATGCATTTCCCCTCCAACTCCTTCACCAACTCTTCAGATCATGCTAGCACTTATAATCCAAATGGTACTTAGTCAAATGCTTGTTGTCTTAGCCAACTCTCTTGTCACATTTACAAGAAATCATTCCAAATTGAAGAAGGTTACATCCTTCCATTTCGAATGGTTCAATGTTATGTATTGCATACTTTGCCCAAATGATAGTTTGGCCCAACCCGTCTCAATAGTTATTTGTGCTCCTTTGTGCTCACCTGACTCATGCATTATACCACCATGTCCACTCTAGTTGATTCAAATAATTCTAATGGGTTCCTCTCTACACGATTGAATGCTACCCTCATCTGTTCATCCCATGTGCTACACACTACCCTTGTCTTCAGACTAGACTTGTCGAATTATCTTGTGCCAACCCCTTGATGCTTCACATGCCATAATAGGGAAAATAGATGTCTAAGGATTGTGCTTGTTATCATTCCATAATATGCATACTACTCTCATTTACCTAATATGATTATTCTAAGTGTCTTTCCTATCAAACTAGGCTTGTAAATCTGAATCAAATTGTGTTTTGCATTGAGAAAGGATATGAATATATACAAGGAGATGGAGATTATTGGGTTTCGTCTCCTAATGTCTCTTCCTCTTCTAAGTTCCTTTATTTTTTTCTATTTACATAAGTTTTCTTAATCCTAAATATTAGGTTTCAAAATTCCCCCCCATACAAATGGATGTTGATGTGTCCAAGCATCATTTTGAATCTTTCAAACTTTTCCCATCCAAGCGCTTTAGTGAAGATGTCTCCAATATTCTCATTTGTGGAACAATGTCGTAGGTGGATTATTTTAGCCTCAACATGATGTCAAATTAGATCGTATTTTGTATTGATGTTCTTTGTTCAATCATGGAACTTTGGGATCTTGTCCAAATTTATTTCATAACTATTTTCAATCAAAAGAGGAGTTTAATGTACTAGTTTCTCCTACAAATCTTCTAGACTTTTCATGAGAAACAAAATTTCCTTGGTTTCTTTAGCTGTTGCCACATATTCTACCTGAGTTGTTGAAACTACTAGAATTTATTGCTTGTGTGACCTCCAGGAGATAGCTCACAATCCAAGACTCATAGCATAACTTGAAGTAGACACTTCGGTTTCTTTATCTCTATCAAAGTCTAAATCAGACTATCCAATCAAGCTAAGGTCACCCACCTATGTACACTTGAGTCCAAAGTCTTGAGTTCCCTTCAAGTATTTTAAGCTCTTTTTGCAACAGACTAATGACCCTCACAAGGCTTTTGCATAAACCTAGAGAAGATTCCAATAGCAAATGAAATGCTTGGTCTGGTAATAGTTCGGTAGTTGAGACTTACCACGATTTGTCTATACTTTGTCACAACCTCAAATTCATTTCCTTCAATGGATGTGAGATTTGCATCCTATTCCATTGGAGTAGTTAAAGGATTGCACTCAACCATATGAAACTTATTCAACATATCTCCAATGTACTTCTTCTGAGGGAGGAATATAAAATTCGGATGCTAGGTTACTTTACTACCAAGATAGTAGTGAACATATCTCAAATCTATCATTTCAAAACCTTTCCTTGGTTCCTTGTTTATGGATGAAATGTAGTTCTCATTGTTCCCTATCATCAAAATATCATCTAGATACACCAAAAGATACACAACTATTTTTCCAGCTTAACAAAGTTTCATCATCAAGATCATAATGTTTGAAATTGAGTTTCAAAGATGCTCAGTCAACTTCTCGTACCAGGCTCACGGTCCTTGATGAACTCCATACAAGTATTTTACAAGCTTGCATAATTTGTGTTCCCGACCCTTCACAAATAATCCTTCTAGTTGGGACATAAAAACATTATCTTTCATATCTCCATTCAAGAAAGCATTTTTACATCCATTTGATGGACATTCCAATCGTTTTGAGCTGCAAAGGAAAAGAGTGTCTAGGTAGTATCCCATGTTTTTATGGTGGAAAAATTATCCTCATAATCAACCCCTTCTTTCTGTGGAAAACCTTTTACCACAAGACTAGATTTATTTGTCAAGTGAGCCATATGCTTTATACTTTCTCTTGAAAAATGTTAACACTTAATTTAGCAAGGGTCCTAGGAGGGGTTCCAAAGGGACTACTACTAAATCATGTGGCAATAATGGGATAAGGACTAACTGTCACCTTAGTCAATTTCCCCTGCTCTTTACAAACTTTCACTGATGGGAGGAGTCCCGATATAGGGAAATCATTATAATGATGAGATCAATAACGATGCACAATATGATTTCAAATTCTCATTCAAAGGAGAGGATCATATAATAGGTTTTTTTTTAGAATCAAAAGAAGGGCTCTCCAAGAAAGGCTTGAGGGAAGGATGATCTTGGGTTTAGGAATATTAAAAACTGATGAATTCTTAAGATAAAAACTTCCAAAAGCCCTCGCTTGTGATTGATGTGCTTATACTAGCATTGAAAGTGAGACAAGGATGGCTCATTCAATGGAAAGATTCAATTAAAGTGTGAGCTTTTGGATAATCTAGGGTGACTTTCCATGAAAAAACCCTTGAGAGAAACACTATAAGAAAATAAGGGTTGAGTGTTGTATGATGGTAAATGCTCATCTAATGATTACCTATAGTTAAGAGAAAAGGTTTTGAATTATGAACTACAAAGTGAGAACCTTCAAGAAATCCCAAAGTTAAAGGAGCTCCGAGGGTTCCTTCTTGGTGCAATAGATACAAAATCAATTTATTTGAAATTCCATTGTCTATATTCATTTAAAAATTGGACGATGTTGAAAGGAGACATAAATGAAGAAACTTTTCTGGACAGAATCCTAAAATTTCTCCTCCCTAAATTTCTTACCAAGCCCTAGAAAATCTCCTTATCCTCAAGGCAACGTCGAAAGGATAAAGAAAGAGGTGAAAGAATGATATTTCATTAAGTTGATGTGATCACCAAGGATATAGGACCAGTGCCTAGTCTATTGAGGGAATGGAGTCAAGAATGAGATTGATTTAGGGTTTTTTTCTATCAAGGAGCCTAATTTATCTTTTCATGCTGTATTGAAGCAACTAGCTAGCTACAACAAGGATTTATACCTTGACTTGTGAAATGATGGAGGTTTAGGGTTAGGTTTTCAAACACAACCCTTAGGAGCATTCACGTTTTCTTTCCCAATGAATAACACATGCAATAGATCAAGACTACCAAAGTTATTCAAGGTTTATGCATAATTTAAAGCACAAGAAGCATCATGATGTAGTATTCCATACATTATATAATGAAAATTTCACATTAAAGAGAAACTTACATGGTAGAAAAAGTATATCCATCCATCACATATGTAAGAGAGAAGCTCAAAATAGAATACCATTAACCCAAACATCAAAATGCATTAAATAATCTCCAATTCGTCCTTCCATAGCTATAGTGAAATTCCAGAAGAAACAATTATCCAAATCCAAGTGATGATGAGTTACAAATTAGGCCTCACTTATATTTATATGATCCTCTAATATTTCAATGGGTCTAATTAGCCTAACAACCCACTAAAAGTGTCTCTAATGTGCAAAATAACACCCTAATTGGTGAAAATCCCACCAAATAGCTCTATAATATGAAAAATAAGCCTATCAAGAGGGTCGAAATGATAATACAATAGCTAGGAGGGTCGTTGGAAGGCCTAATGAAGTCCAACATGTGCCAAAATGGAAGGAAGGGCTCAAAAAGTAGTGATGAAGGGGGTGGCCCATTGGTCTCCAAGAAAATGACATGTGGTGCTCCCAGGTAGTTGTGGGGGCACAAAAACATCCTCATGGGTCTCCAAGTGGATCAAACAAGGTTGTATCTTATTTGTAAGGTTTGGAACAATGATGAAAGACCTCCCTTTGTCTCCCATGGTGAGACACATCCTCATCTGGGCCCTAGAACAACTGCCCAGTGTGTGGTGCAAGTGTGTGGCCAACTAGGGAAGGTGATCTAGGTACATCATCATCATTAACTAAATGAAACATGAGTGAGAATTGAGTGGAGTTGAAGGATCCCATGATGTGGCTATCTGCTCTCTATTATAGTGGAGGCCCATGCCTCTCTACACTCACCTTATAATACTAATATGACCCTTCAAAGGGCTTGGACCCTAAATAGGGAGACCAAACCCGAAGACGAAGACCCACCTGCAATCTTATATAAGATCCAATGTGCATCCTCACCTTCTAGTACAATAAATCATTATTGAAATTATGTAAATGAACTTAGAAATCATGGAACGAAGTTGACACTTGACAATAGCAAGCCTTTCCACAATGGGCTTTAGAATGTACATGTGTCTCCAAGTTTAAGAGGGAGGTTAATCAAGGACCCTATTAAGTGGTTTCAACCTCTAAGGGAGTTACAAGTCCATGGTACATCCCTTAAGTGGTAGGTGTCATGTGATATAATGATGGAATAGAGTGGGACACCTATATATTTAGAGTTAAGATGGATCTGTGCTAGTGCCATAGCACTACTATATCCCCCAACGAATTCCTCTCTTGAAATTTATATTATTTCCTCATTATTTAAAGGTGCATGTCTCGCCACATTTGAAATGAGATGAGGGAAATGAGTAGAAAATTCATGTTCTAGAAACCTATCATCTTGGTTGGGTATTTTACCCTTGTTTCCCATTATGTAAGTAGTGATAATGCCATGATGATTTGATCTAGGGCATACCTTTAAGAAGGTATCATTATCAAATGAGGGCTAGAAATCTAAAAGTTATCCATTTGAATGAGATATAGGATTATATTTTTCTAAATGGGAGGGTTGGTATAACCTGATCTTTTAGGAATTAATTAGTGGAGAGTACACTATTGTAGAGGAAGCTCTAATTTTGAAGGAATTCTCACCAATCTACTGTAGAATCTAACATTTGAAATAAAGGAACAGGTAGAGGGGCTTCACCTTGTTGACCAATATCTTACCATGTTCATTCATAAAGGGACTTTTAAAATTGTAAAGCACAAAGACAATTTATTATAAGTACTATGGGGAGTTGTAGGGTACCAAATGGTTTATAGGTATTGAGGGGAATTTAAAGGATATCTAGTAAAAATAAGGGCTTGCTTTATTGGAAATATGTATTTGGAGGGGGGGTTGGAAAACATAATTGGAGTTATTTATCAATACCTAGTGAAATTAAAGGCATTATTTAATTTTCCATAATGTAGTAGCTATGTCACATTCACTAGGTGAAGACCCCATGGGAGTGGATGAAGCTTATGATGTTTAACACAATTAAAGTGTTTTTTATAATGATATAGTCATACTTTATCACTAACCTATAATGATCTAGGGATACGTTAGTGATAAAAAAAAATGGATGTGTGTTAGGTAACACTAATGACCATAATTGTAGATGATATGGGCTATATCTTTCACAAATGCAACAAGAAACTTATACGCATTGATCTATAATTCCTTCCTTGTTAAACATGGAGATGAAAAATCGCATATCTATATCTATATTATATATATATATATATATATATATATATTATATATATATATATATATATATATATATATTATATATATATATATATATATATATATATAATATATATATATATATATATATATATATATATATATATATATATTGTGGATCCATGCTAGCACCATAACACTATTATATCCTCCAATTTATTCCTTTCTTGAAATCCATGTTATTTCCTCCTCATTTGAATATGCAAGTGTCCCTACTTGTGAAATGGGATGAGGGAAATGTGTAGCAAAAGCATATTCTAGAAACCATTTATCTTGGGTGGGGAGTTTAAACGTATTTTCCATTATGTAAATAGTGATAATGCCATGTTGAATGGATTTTGGGCACACCTTTAAGAAGTTATCATTATCGAATGCATGCTAGAAATCTAAAATATTATCCATTGAATGAGATATGGGATTACATTTTTCTAGATGGGAAGTTGATATAGTTTGAGCTTGTAGGAATTAATTATTAGAGACTACCTTATTGCAGAGGAAGCTTTGGGTTGAAAGAAAATTCATGAACCTACTGTAGAATCTAATATTTACAATAATGGAGTGGACAAAGGGACTTTTCCTTGTTGCCCAATATCGTACCATGTTCATTCATAAAGGGACTTTCAAAATTGAAAAGAATAAATTCAATGTATTATAGGATTGTCGGGAGGTATAGTGTACCATAGGGTTTATAGTTATTGAAGGGCATTAAAAGGATATCCAATAAAAATAAGGACTTTTTATTAGAAATATGTATTGGGAGGGAGGTTTAAGAAAATGTTATTTGAATGTATTCATCAAAACTTAGTGAAATTAGAGTTATTAGGATCAGACCCCTTGATCATATCTTCTTTGGAAATTATTGGGATTAGGTTGAGGGATCCTAAAAAAATTGTCAGTAATTGGATTCAAACTAAAAAGAGGAAGCATATTGATAAATTTTTGGCTATTGATAAAAAAATTGGTAGATTGGATGATCCTTCACATGTAGATTATTTCTCGGTGGCGCATCAATTACAAGTTATGGATTTAGAAAAGAGGAAGAATGAGATTTTGTAATTATAGGAGGAGTGGAGACTGAAAAGTCATGTTCTTTGGGTATTGGGCAGATACAAGAATACAAAATTCTTTCATAATCATGAAATGAAGCATTGTAGGGAGAACTCCATCTAGTAAATTTAGGATATTAATGGTAATTTCTTATCTACTCTTCGTCGCATCCAAGCTAAGGCATTGAGATATTTTTGCAATCAATATTGGGCTAGTTCGGAGGTGGATATTTTGCAACATACACTAGTAGAAAATGATGAAATTAGTGGCTAGGTGACTAAAAGAGTTAGTCACCACAATATTTCCAAGTGAAATACTACCAAAAATGAGCAATCTTAAGTGACCCAACTAAAAACGACTAATTTAGTCTCAGGTTAAAATATACGACTAGATAATAAGTAATGCAACTAAAAATGACTAGCGTGAATGACTGATTTAGTTTACGAACAAAAATATGACTATTTAAAAAGTACTACAATAGTACAAATTGGTCATTTATATTAGTAATTTTAAATGTGTCACTTCAAGAATCTGAACTTACAAGAGATAAGGGATTTAAAGGCTGTAATTTTGTCCTCATGGCCTTTGTCCACTTTAGGACTCAGCCACTAGCACTAAATCTAGTCTTCCCTGCAAACTTTTTGTCCAACCATCTCTTGATACGATTCTGATGGAGTGAAATATTCTCTTTTTCTTTCAGCCTTTCTTCTTGTAACTTGTGTAAAGTGTCCATTCTACACTGAATTGGGAGACATGGCTTGCCCTAGGATTCTTGGGACAACTGGAGAGCAGGAAAGTAGATATTTGGCTGGAGGATAACTTCCTTTCCATACACCTGGAAGTAAGGAGAAGTATTTAGGGAAGGTTTAGGTGTTACTCGGTCATCCCATAAAGCATTCACCAAAGTGGAGTGCCAATTTTGCTACTTAGAGAAAATGGTATTTTTTATGATACGAATGAGGTTCTTACTTGTTGATTCAGTAAGACCATTCCCCTGTGGATAATAGTTAGAATAATGCTTCAAGACAATGTCATTTTCCAATGTAAAATCATAAATATTTAACAAAGAAAAGTATGTTGCATTGTCAAAAACAAGTGATGTAGGAACACCTAACCTAGAAATGATATTTTTCTACAGAAATCTTGATCATTCACTTGTTTCAGTGGAACTACCTCTACCAACCATGTAAAATAATATGTAGTAGTCAAAATATGTGGTGCTTCTTCTATGAATGAGGGAAAATTTCCCTTATGATATCCAAGCCCCACTGTTGGAATGGTTCTTCCACTACATCAGGCTACAGTGGGGTTGATGACTTCTAATTTTTGTCGGTGCACCTTTTACAGACCAAACATTTGCATGCGTAGGCATGAGCATCATTGAATAATGTAGGTGAGTAGAAACGAGCTTGCATGACCTTGTGTGTTGTAGTGTAACCCATGAAGTGTCCCACGGCTGGTCCGTCGTGGACATCACATAAAACCTTATCTGAATATTGTGCCTCCAGACACCTAAGAAATATCCCATTATGGTGCTTTTTGTATAGCACCCCATGCACCATCTAGTATGATAATTCTTTGAGTCAGAGTGCCCTCTTCTACTGCATAGAAAAATGAGAGGGAACGGTTCCATGCTCAAGGTACCTGCACACATCTGCATATCGAGAGTCTCTGTTTGAAGTGGGAGGGGCTTGATAAACATTGTACATTTCTATTTCTTGTTCCCAACACGTGAACTATTCTTCTTCATCTTCTGCATTGATTGCTTCCACTGCTAACTTACAAAGACCATGACCCTTGATGGTGTGAACCGGTTTGATGTCAAGATCGTCTTCCTATAATATAGTCATACAGTTTTCCCTTCTCCCACCGAGGTCTTGTTGAACAAGCAATGATCTGATTTTTAGCTATGGAACAAAGATAATACAATGGTTTTTCAATGAGTAGGGTCTGAAATGCTTCACTGCCTTGTATACTGCGTAATCTTGTTTATCCATAGTGGGATAGTTGAGCTCTGATTGTTTGCAACTATCAACTTTCACTTCTATCCCATCGAGGAAGTATATTTTGTCGATGAATGGATATAGAATAGGGACCCTATGAGCCAATCATTCATGTCATTGACGTAGTTCTCACACAACACAAACATTTGATGGTCTATCATAGTCATGCACTTTATGATGGTTTTCATAGATTCCCAACCTATAAAAATGAGTTGCATTCTATTGCCAAACCCTATAAGAAATGAAAGGATTATATTCAAGCCTATTGTGGCATGTTGCACTCACATCCTTATTTGAATGTTGAGAATCATACTTTCTTTGCACTTAGTTTGATCCTCTCCTTAAATTATCACCTCAAAGGAATGCTTCAATTATATTTGTGAGGTGTGAGATTGATATCCTTCTACCAAATACCGAAGACATCTTTTATATCCTAGTTAGACTTATATTTTCCCTCATTTTTCTCATTTCCTTTTGTTATATGTATGTGTGGAGATGTGAATACCTTAGTTATATTTTATAGGAGGATCACAACATTGTAGATGAGTAAAGAGGCCTATCCTTTTGATTTGTTTTCATATTATTTGCTCTGTATTGGCATTTTCTAATAATATTGCTCATCATTGATGTCACATAATCAAGGCCTCTTGTGATCCTAGGAGGTTAATCATTCTTTATTCTATTATGTTAACTTGAACACTAAACACAATAAGAAATATCCTTCACATGCATGAACATTAAACAATATTGTCAATATACTCCATCCAATGGCCACTTTGATTTTCTTGATAAATATTAAAATACTTTTAATTTGAAAACATGAACTAAACTAATTTCTAATTGATTAAATTTTTTTAATTTATAATATAAAAAATGGATTAATTATTGAAAATCCAAATATTCTAAAAAATGAAAAGTAAATTCCTGCCAAGCAACTTTTAACTAAACCCAACCCAAAACAAATAAAAAATAAATATTTTTAATTTTATAATATAAAAATAGATTAATTATTAGAAATATAAAAATTCTAAAAAAAAATGAAAATTAAATTCCCTCAAGAAACTTTAAGTAAACCCAACCGAAAACAAATAAAAAAAATAGTGTTTTCCCTAAAAAGCTAATGATATTTTGGCGGCACATAAACAAATATTTAAGCCTACAAGAGGGGTTTATAAAAATCCTTTTTTATGTTTAGCTTGTTTGATGTTTAGTTCTTTTCAGACATGTTGGAGGAGGACCGACTTTGCCTCAAGTGGTACAGTGGACACAATCTACTTGGTATCGCCAAGAATTCGAAGGTCACCTCGAAAATCTTGAGAAATGTGCTTGAGAATGTGTTTCTGGTTTTGGGTTTACTCTAAAGTCCAACGTCAGAGAAAATATCATGTGGAAAACAACAAAGAGAGGAATACTATGGTATCGACAGAGTTGTTCGCTCTGCACAAAATTACTCAAAAACTTGATGTTACCAATATAGTTGTAACAAGAGAAGATGAAATATAACAACAGGCCCAAATATATTAAGAAGCGAGGCTACTTAGACCATGCTTGGAGGCATAGTTTACATATATCAGACCATGCTTGGAGGCATAGTTTACGTATATAGAAATTTCCACAATGCCCTAGCCGAGGAGTTTTCTTGGCAGAGGTAAAGAAGATTGCGAAAGGAGATTCGATATTTTTGTCCAATGCCAAAAATGATAATGAATTTATGGCCTAGCACTTCAGCAAAAGAAGCTTTAGAGACATATATTTCTCTCTTTAAGTTTTCAGACTTGAAGCCTTATTGGAGCTCTATTGAAACATAAAGGTATTTTGTTTTTTCTAAGTCTTTAAATTTCTCTACATTTTCGGAAGATTAAATAGCAAAAATAAACTTCAGCTCATAATTCTTCAATGCGTCTCTCATAAATGATATAGGATCATTTGTGGCCCACATATTTCTTCACGAAAATTGCATTTAGAGTGTCACGAGAATTAAAGTGTAAATACCAAAGTTTGCGTTCAAATTTGGATTACCTAAAATAGGTGTAGATAAAGTAGCTTTCTGAATGATCCAAAATCTTATACAAATTCTTCCATTCATTCGAATTATTTTACCTCCTTTAAAAGTGCATCAATTGTCTACGCACTGTAGGAAAAGTCACGTATGAATCTCTTCACAAAATTGATTTTTTCAAAGAATGATCACACTCTGTTTTTGTTCATGGGTGACTAGAACTCCTTAACTTCCCTTTCTCACTTTGGATAAATGCACATACCATCATTCGAGAGATACATCTAAGTAGCTTTCTCTCCATGACCCAAAGATTATTTTCCTTAGCTTCAACGAAATATCAAACTGTCGACATCTATTAAATATCTATCTGAAATTATTAAAGTGATTATCTCTATTATTTGAAAAAAAAAAATCCAATCATCAGGTTAAATGTGTAATTTGATAGGGTAATTCTTCCCTATAGTTTTCTGTAGCAAATAACTTTCTTTCTATAGTACAACAACTAAATTTAATACAATCATTAACCTGTATTTTCCTCTTTTAGTGATACAGACAATAAGGTGTCATTTAGTAGTTCAACTCCTTTGTAAAAACAACAATACAATAATCTTGACATATAAATATATTTTTCAACAACATACAAACCCAACAATGTAGTGCTATCAACACGTAACCCAATTGAACAATTATAGTTCCACAAAAGATAAAAACTACGAACCCATGAATAGCTACATGTCTTAATTCCACAAAATCAGTTGTCCTAATCAAAGATCACCGACTTTAAGTGAGTTTGTTCATTATAAGTTTCTGGATCTTATTCTACTTATAGTATCATTTCTGAGCCTGCTACGATCTCGACCTCCTTTCTGATGTCAGACCTAAGTCACTGTTGGGTGATATAATTCTCTGTTAAATCCCTATTATTTAATCGTCAAACAAGGGGTTTCATAAAACTTAGAAGCAAACCAAAATATATGGGACCTCAGATGAAACTATAATCAATTTTAGAAGATAAGTTATGGAAATTGAAGGGAATGCAATTATAAACTAATTAAAAGTGCATATTACAAATATAAAATTTAACTAAGTAATTTCTAATTCATTATGTAATAAGCATGAGAAGTGGCTCCTAACTTAGGAGAACTAGATTTGTCCTCCTTCTAGAATACTACTTCATGAACAAAAGTAAAAAACCACTAATTGACAATAGCTTAAGATTCATAAACAAATAGTAGAAGAGGCTCCTAACTAAGGAGGTCCTTGTTGTTCTTCATTACAAATTCATTCATCATTAGTGCCATTGTTGGAAAACTAGAAATTCAGAAAATCACTTGAAACTAGAAAAAGAGAATGAATTTCAATTATTGCTCATATGAAATGGAAGAGAGCCTAACTTATACCCTTGTTTGTCCTTTCATATGCTAATAAGATTTAAACTAAAATTAATTCATTAACAATGAAAAATCTTCAAACATCTAGGTAATTAAATGAAAATAAAATCTACAATGAAATAAAATGTTTCTTTGACCCTTTTACAGTGAGCTCAATTCTCTTAAGAACAAAGTGAAAAACTATTCCATAAATTCATATACAACATTACAACAATTTATATCTAAAACTATAGAAAGAAAACTTTATTCTATTCCAACATAAGTTAGGATACATGCTCTAAGAGTCCTCCCTTTGGAATGGAGGAAGTACTCCTATTTATATGAAAAC
The DNA here is from genome assembly GCA_000404065.3 of Pinus taeda. Lineage (NCBI taxonomy): Eukaryota > Viridiplantae > Streptophyta > Pinopsida > Pinales > Pinaceae > Pinus > Pinus taeda. The sequence goes on from APFE031591864.1 coordinate 250,526, forward strand.
ATATGAAACTAACTCATTAATGGATATCCACTAATCCCTCCTAGATCCACAAATCCTTCATATGGTTACAACCAATATGAGACACATATTCCTTTATCCCTGATTTTTCTCCATGAGATATGCTTGACCCCTATCCCAAATATCCTTCAAATCTTCAAGAGAATTCAAATTTAAGTCTTGGAGGCCACATAAGAGTGTCTTGGAACCTTCCAAATCACCTACACATGTCACAAAACTCATTCCACCTTTAGTTGTAAGAAAATACATGTTATTTTTCTAACTTTTAATCATAAATTCACCTTAAATACATAAAATAAATAAATTTGGAAAATGAAAATATGAACCCATATGGCAATGGAAATATAATGATAATGTGATGAAATGAGGTGACAAAATGAGGATAAAGGTGAAAATGGAGTGAAAGTGTATGCTAATTTGGCTGGCCAACATACCCCCCCAATTAAGTTATTACATGTCCTTATGCAATCTATTGCCTCGATTTACTTTAATAATGATTTCATCTTTTGAATTGTCTTCCTTCTTGTTGGCATTATGGCACAGGTTTGGAGCTATGGCACAGGTGTTGTCCTTGATGGCAACTCTCTTTGGTAACAGATCTCAGTTCAGGCACTCAGAAAGAAGAAAAAGACATATACGTAGGTTCATCTAGAAAAATGCGCGTATACACGCGGATTATACATTACAAAAGAGCGTATATGTTGGGGATCATATTTTTGGTCCATGGTAGTTAGTCCTTGGAATTTGAACCTATGTTTCGGACCAAGGCGTCTCGGCAGATGTGTTGATCCCTAGTTTTGGGTTCATGTTATTGAAATGTTATGGCTTTGGACCATGGTATTGAGGAAGGCCTAAGTCTATAAAAGAGGAAGGAGATCATGTGGCAAAGAATCACCGGAATTGAACATCTGATAAAGTGCTAGAGCTGGAATATTTGTAATGGTGCAGATCTGGATCTAAATGAAGAAGGAACATTAGCACAAAAGGAGGATAAGTTCTATTCATGGTATTATTTCCAACAATTGGTATCAGAGCAGGTCCTTCTGAAGAAGCTTGATCGCTTGAAGGAAGATCTTTCATCATGAGCAACTACGAGAGGGAAGCATCAATCAGGCCACCGGTTTTTGATGGGACAAACTTCGTATATTGGAAGGTAAGAGTCACTGCCTATCTTCAATCTCTGGGTACTTAAAGTATGGGATATCATCTATACAGGGTATACTTTTCCAGCATCAAACTCCCACAGATCCGACTGAGAAGAAGAAATATGAAACGAATGCAAAGGCGGTCAATACTCTATTGGGATTTCTATCACAATCTGAATTTGTCAAAGTCATGCAGTATAAATCTGCTAAGGAAATATGGGACAAGATTGTTCTGAGCTATGAAGGAGATGATCAGGTAAAATGAGAAAAACTTCAAACACTCAGAATTCAGTATGAAAATCTCAAAATGTACAATGATGAAAGTGTGGGTAACTATTTTCTTCGTAGATTGTTAATTGTATGAAAATTTTGGGTGAAGAAGTAAAGGAGGCTGTTGTAGTTGAAAAAGTTCTAAGATCTTTGTCCCCTAGGTTTGAATCTAAAGTTTTTGCTATAGAAGAAAAAGAAAAGCTTCAAGACCTTAAAATGTCACAGCTGCATGGAGTTCTAACTGCTTATGAAATGAGGAAAGGTGGACCGTCAGACAGGAGAGAAGCCGCCTTCAAGGCTTCTGGCAAAGGAAACTAGCATGAGTCTGGACACATATCAGAAGAAGAAGAATAATCAAATTTTGTCAAAAATCTTCAATGGGGCACTAGACGTTTCCGAGGTAAGTTACCATTCAAATGATTTGCTTGTGGAAGAGTAGGTCACTATGCTACCAAATGTCCTCACAAAGATAAGATTGACAAGGGGAAGGAACCTGTTAGAGGGAACAAGAAACAGAATACAAATAAGAAAAGCTACTACACTCATGAAGATAGTGATGGACTATCAAATAGCGATGAAGATGAACGCGGTAACCACTATAAACTTTTAATGGCCTTTGAAGATGATGATTACATGGATGCTATAGATGTGGATGGTTTTTATGATGAGATTACTAGACTCAAAAGATGCTTAGATGAAAGTAATGTGATCATTGACTCTCTACAATCTCAACTTGATGAGAAAGAAAAATCTCTTGAGAAGTTAGAATGTGAAATTGTTGGCCTTAGAAAAGAAATTGAGAAAACAAAGGCCCTTAATCTTAAATTTGTTAAAGGATCTGAAACTCTGGATGAGATTATCAGTGTGCAGCGTTCCCCTCTAATCAAGATAGGTCTGGGGTATAATGGAGAAGCATCTCAAGCTTCCACCTCTAAAAGTTATCTTGATGCAGCAAGAAGGAGTGAGCAAAGGCCTAATAGAAATCATCAGGTAAATCAGGGACAGTTTTCTTCAAGGACAAACAAAGACTATCATGAAAATCGGGGGCATGCTACCTTAAGGACAAACAGAAGCTACAACCAGCCACAGGTAAAATCTTCCCAATTTTCTTCAAGAATGGATGGCAGTAGAAACTATAATCGGTTGGATGATAGTCGCAGGAATTTCTTTAATGGCCAATGTTTCTCTTGCCATAACTTTGGTCACAAAGCAACTCAATGTGTTGCCTATAAGACAATCATGACTAGAGAAGCTCAAAAAAAAAGAAGTATGCCTGCAATCACAAAGAGGAACTATAACAACTTTTCTTCCCTTGAAAGTGAAATTGAATGTTCTATTTGTAATAATTTTGGTCATGAAGATTCTGAATGTAGGAGCAGGTTTTGGAAAACTACTAAGAAGGAACAAACCTCAAGTGCCAAAACATGGAGAATCAAGGAACCACAACCAGAAAGATGTGGGATAGCTTTATATGCAGACGGACAAGAAAATCAATGGTACATCGACAACGGATGTTCGAAGCATATGACAGGTGATAAAGAAAAACTTGAATCATATACTGCTTTAGAAAAGGGAAAGAAAGTTTCTTTTGGAAATGATACCCCAACAGCCATAAAAGGAAAAGGCATTGCTCAGTTGAAAGAGGATGTCCAAGTTGGTAATGTTCTGTATGTTGATGGCTTGAAACATAATTTATTGAGTGTCAGTCAGATGTGCGATAATGGGAACGAGGTGATATTTCGATCAAATGGGTGCAGGGTTCGTGATCTTGATATAGGAAGAATAGTAATCAAAGGCAAAAGAACTCCAAACAATCTATACATATTTGAAGAAGGAGAACAAAAATGTTATTTGAGCAAGAATGATGAACACTGGTTATGGCACCGGAGGTTGGGGCATCTAAGCTTTTCAAAAATAAGGAAAGCATGCAAGTACCAGGCAGTTTGTGGTCTTCCAGACATCAAAATTCCAGACAACGCCATATGCAAATCATGTCAGTTTGGGAAGAAAACCAGAACTAACTTCCCTGAGAAGGAAGGATCAGCCAGCAGGCCTCTTGAGCTAGTTCATACAAATGTATGTGGTCCATTTAGGACAACGTCACCTCGAGGAGAAGAATACCTTATATTATTCATTGATGACTTCTCCAGGATAGTTTGGTTAGGACTTATGAAGCACAAGGACGAAACATTCGAAAAATTCCAATCCTTCAAAGCCTTGGTTGAAAATGAATCAGATTACAAGATTAAATGTCTCAGGTCCGACAGAGGTGGGGAGTTTACCTCAAATGAATTTTTCAATTTCTGTGAAGAGCGTGGAATAAGAAGGGAATTCTCTACATCTAGGACTCCTCAGCAAAATGGAGTGGCGGAAAGGATGAACAGAACTGTCCAACAAATGGCCCGTGCTATGCTTGATGAGTCTGGAACTCCCACAACCTTCTGGGGTGAAGCTGCATATGCTACGGTTGTTATTCTCAACAAAAAAAATGTCCAAGTGAACATCACTCAAACTCCACATGAGCTCTGGTATGGTAAAACTCCTTCGGTAAAGCATTTCAAATTTTTTGGGAGAAAATGCTATATTAAGAATACGGATGAACATCTTGGCAAACTTGAACCTAGAGCAGATGAAGGCATTCTCCTTGGATATTCTCCCTACAGAAAAGCATATAAGTGCTATAATAAAAGACTTGGAAGAATTGTTGACAGCATTGACGTAGTGGTTGATGAAAAAGGATACATCCCCAGGCAAGTAAATCATGAAGATATCGAAGAAGATAAAGACTACTCTCCAAATCAGACAGATGATGAAGAAGAACCTCAAGAGGCACCAGAGGAACAGATAAGGATATAAGAGAAGACTCCATCTAGGTATGTTTAGAAGAATCATCCTGAATCTCAGATTTTGGGGCAGAAGGAAGCAGGTGTACAAACTAGAAGAGCAATTGCAGAAGCCTCAAGCTATTTAGCATTGCTCTCCTCCACTGAGCCACAAGATGTAAAAGAGGCATGCAAAGATGAAAGTTGGGTCAAGGCAATGGATGAAGAACTTGAGCAGATTGAAAAGAACAACACTTGGGAGTTGGTTCCTAGACCAAAAGATAAGAATGTCATAGGGACAAAATCGATCTTCAAGAACAAGTTGAATGAGAATGGGGAAGTTATTAGAAACAAGGCCAGACTTGTTTGTAAAGGATATGCTCAACAAGAAGGAATAGATTTTGAAGAAAATTTTGCTCCTGTTGCTAGACTTGAAGCCAACCGAATGTTCCTTGCTCTCTCAAGCTTTCAAAAGTTCAAATTCTTTCAAATGGACGTGAAATCAGCCTTTCTGAATGGGGACTTAGAAGAAGAAGTGTACATTGAGCAACCAGATGGTTTCATCCTTGGGAATGATCCAAATCTTGTATGCAGACTGAAAAAGGCTCTCTATGGTCTTAAACACAAGCTCCAAGGGCTTGGTACTATCGTTTGGATAAATATCTTCATCAGCAAGGTTTTTCAAAAGGATCAGCAGATAGCAATCTTTATATAAAAGTTGAAAATGACAAATTGCTAATACTTGTTGTGTATGTAGATGACATTATTTTTGGCAGCAATGAAGAAGATATCAGTCAAAGCTTTGCCTTGGTCATGCAGAAAGAATTTGAAATGTCCTTGCTGGGAGAACTGACATATTTCCTTGGTTTGCAAATCCAACAAAATGAAGGCGGGATCTTCTTGTCTCAAACCAAGTATCTCAAGCAGATTTTGAAGAAATATGGCATGGAAGATGCAAAACCAGTGTGTACCCCCATGGTTACAGGATGCAGTCTCAGTACAAATGATGAATCAACAGTTGTGCATCAACCAACCTACAGGTCTATGATTGGAAGTTTACTTTATTTGACAGGTACCCGACCAGACATCATGCATGCAGTTGGAATAGTTGGGAGATTTCACGCAAATCCAAAGGAAACTCATCTTCAAGTAGTGAAGAGAATTTTCAAATATCTTCAAGGGACTCAAAACTATGGCTTATGGTATCCTAGAGATACAGATCTCACACTTCATGCTTATACAGATGCAGATTGGGCCGGAAGCGTGGATGACAGGAAGAGCACAAGTGGTGGTGCGTTCTTTATGGTTTCCAGATTAGTATCTTGGTTCAGCAAGAAACAGAGTTCAATTTCCTTGTCTACAGCGGAAGCGGAATATGTTGCTGTTGCATCTTGCTGCACTCAACTCCTTTGGATGATGCAGAC
>APFE031591864.1:266734-292314 GCA_000404065.3 Pinus taeda
GAAAGAAAAGGTCAAAGCTGGAAATGTTTTATATGTTGATGGCTTGAAGCATAATCTATTGAGTGTCAGTCAGATGTACAATAATGGAATCGAGGTGATATTTCGATCAGATGGGTGTAGTGTTCGTGATCTTGATACATGAAAAACTGTTATCAAAGGCAAAAGAACTCCAAATAATCTATACATATTTGAAGAAGGAGAACAACAATGTTATTTGAGCAAGAATGATGAACACTAGTTATGGCACCAGAGGTTGGGGCATCTAAGGTTTTCACAAATAAGGAAAGCATGCAAATACGAGGCAGTTCGTGGTCTTCCAGACATCAAAATTCTAGAAAAAACCATATGCAAATCATGTCAGTTTGGGAAGCAAACCAGAACTAACTTCCCTAAGAAGGAAGGATCAGCCAACAAGCCTCTTGAGCTAGTTCATACAGATGTATGCAGTCCATTCAGGATAAGGTCACCTCGAGGAGAGGAATACCTTATATTATTCATTGACGACTTCTCCAGGATGGTTTGGTTAGGACTTATGAAGCACAAGGATGAAGCATTCGAAAAATTCAAATCCTTCAAAGCCTTGGTTGAGAATGAATTGAATTACAAAATTAAGTGCCTCAGATCCGACAGAGGTGGGGAGTTTACCTCAAATGAATTTTTCGATTTCTGTGAAGAACATGGAATAAGAAGGGAATTCTCTACAGCTAGGACTCCTCAGCAAAATGGAGTGGTGGAAAGGATGAACAGAATAGTCCAACAAATGGCTCGTGCTATGCTTGATGAATTTGGAACTCCCGCAACCTTCTGGGGTGAAGCTGCATATGCTGCGATTGTTATTCTCAACAAAACAAATGTCCGAGTGAACAGCACTCAAACTCCGCATGAGCTCTCGTATGGTGAGACTTCTTCGGTAAAGCATTTCAAAATATTTGGGAGCAAATGCTATATTAATAATACTGATGAATAGCTTGGCAAACTTGAACCCAGAGCAGATGAAGGCATTCTTCTTGGATATTCTCCCTACAGCAAAGCATATAAGTTTTATAATAAAATACTTGGAAAAATTGTTGACAACATTGATGTAGTTGTTGATGAAAAAGGATACATCCCTAGGCAAGTAAATCATGAAGATATCGAAGAGGATGAAGACTATTCTCCAAATCAGACAGATGATGAAGAAGAACCTCAAGAGGCACCAGAGGAACAGATAAGGATAGAAGAGACGACTCCTTCTAGGTACGTTCAGAAGAATCATCCAGAATCTCAGATTTTGGGGCAGAAAGAAGCAGGTGTACAAACTAGAAGAACAATTGCAGAAGCCTCAAGCTATTTGGCATTGATCTCCTCCACTGAGCCACAAAATGTAAAAGAGGCATGCAAAGATGAATGTTGGATCAAGGCAATGGATGAAGAACTTGAGCAGATTGAAAAGAACAACACTTGGGAGTTGGTTCCTAGACCAAAAGATAAGAATGTCATAGGGACAAAATGGATCTTCAAGAACAAGTTGAATGAAAATGGGGATGTTATTAGAAAACAAGGCCAGACTTGTTTGTAAAGGGTATGCTCAACAAGAAGGAATAGACTTTGAAGAAACTTTTGCTCCTGTTGCTAGACTTGAGGCCATCCGAATGTTCCTTGCTCTCTCAAGCTTTCAAAAGTTAAAAGTTTTCCAAATGGACGTGAAATCAACCTTTCTGAATGGGGACTTAGAAGAAGAAGTGTGCATTGAGCAACCAGATGGTTTCATCCTTGGGAATGATCCAAATATTGTATGCAGACTAAAAAAGGCTCCCTATGGTCTTAAACAGGCTCCAAGGGCTTGGTACTATCGTTTGGACAAATATCTTCATCAACAAGGTTTTTCAAAGGGATCAGCAGATAGTAATCTTTATATAAAAATTGAAAATGACAAATTGCTAATACTTTTTTTTTCCAAAGAAAAAAACGATAACCTTTTATTAAAAGAATTAATGAAAAGTTACACTAGCAGATGCAATGAAGCATTCCATAAGCTGCCCATCTAGGCACGAGTGCAATAGCACCCCACGCAACGTTAGAAGTCTAACGTGCATGAAAAAAAAAAGAGGAGAAAAAGAAGAGAGGAGAAAGAGAGAGAAAAAGGAAAAAACTGAAATCCGGCCATGAAGAAAATTCACGCTTCAAGTTTTTCTCCCCTTTTTCTTTTCAACCTTTCGCCATTCTCCTTGTGCTGGCTCGATCGAAGCAATGACTAACTATGTTTCTACATTTCGTGAGCCCGTTTCCTTGTCTGAGTCTGATGTATCTGAGTGGTGATGCCGTTTGTTCCCTCCCATGTTTTGTTCCTCGTTTGTCTTCTTTGCCTGATTTTGGTGAATCTTTGTATCCTTGTTTGCTGATGTAGCTTCTTCCTTATTCTCTTTTTCTTTGGATACCTCTGCATTTTCTGCTAAAGTGTCATCCTCTTCTACTTCTGATTCTTCATCATCTGAATCAGGGGGGGGAAATTGCCATCCTTTCCTCAGCTTTCCTTTCTGCTTTTTTTTGCTGTTTACTTTTTTTGCTTCTGTGCATATGCTTTGTAGGTGTCCTGTCTGCCTGCAAAACCTGCATCTGAAAGCAGTGTTTTCGTAGTCTAGTGTTTGCAACCAGTTTTGTTGTTTATAGATCAGTCTTATATTGTCTGGCAGCCCTTTGCTGAGATCTACTTCAACACAAATTCGGGCAAAGGTGTATAACCTTTCGTCAATTCTCTCCATATCTGTTTTGATATATTTCCCTATGCTGTTCCCAATTCCTTCCAAGACTTGTTCACTCCAGAAGTGGAGGGGAAGGTTGAATAAACGGACCCAAACCGACACTTTGGTTAAAGTCATGGTGTTTGGATCGAAATCTGGAAACCATGGGGTCATGAAAAGCCCCGATGTTTCCCAGAACCAAGGCCCATTGCTGATGATTGTTTCTCTGACTTCCGAGGATGCAAATATGACTATGAAGAAACCCTTGGAGCATAGATGTATGTCACATTCCATGGTCCAAGTAGTGAAGATCCAATGGGATAGATCCATTGGTTTTGGCCAGAAACTGTTAAAACGACAGATTAGGGCCTGCGTTTCATAGGAATTTACAAAAACATCCAGCCCTGTAGAGTCAAGGTTTAGGGCTGGGGTTTGCCCTAACTGATCTACGATATATGGCCTAGGAGTATACTTGCCTTGATCTGAAGAAGATCCTGGATCTTTATTGCCCTGGAGGATGTTTTTGTATGAGATCCCTCCTTTGGGTTGTTGCTGAGGTGCAGGCTTTTTCCCCATCTCCCCTCCTGAGCTGCTTGTCTGACCCTGTGGGGGAGCTCCTCCCCTCAGTCTGAGGTTCAAAACAATGGTTTCTCCTGGCCTAATCCCATAGCTTCCCATGGTTCTGTTGTCTTGGAGAGACCATCTACCATTTACTAGATGTTGGATCTGTCTGGGGTATCCAGTCAAAACCCAGAGTTGCCGCTTCAGCTGCATCACAGTACTTTCTGCATGTACCCATGCTAAAAAGGATTTCGACTTTGGTGTTTTAATGAAAATCTGAAAACATGTTTTGGTTACCTGGTGATTGCCCTCAATCTAGGTTTCTGCTATGCCTATAGCAGTGAGATCCGGCCTGTGGATGCAGAGAGAGGACCATGCGTGTGTGCGATGGGGCAGATCCACTACATGCAGACCCAAATCCTTGCAGACAAGAGGCTTTAGTGTGGAAGAAGACCGAATGGGCGGCGAGCTGTCCTGCCAGGAAGTGGTAGATCGTGCCCACAGTTTTCGGAAAGAGGGTCGAGGAGCATACTGCCGGGTCTTTTTTCCATCCACGCAGACAAAAACTACTGACCAGGGTGTAATCTTCGAAGGGGAGATCGCGGCGGCCCAATACTGATTTGGATCCGACAGTTTGGCAGCAAGACCATCGGCCAGGCTTGAGAACTTTCCAAGGCATCGCTGATCTTTGAGGGTAACGGCGGCGCAGGACCAAGAGCTGGAGAGGGTTTGCTCTGTCGCCGAGGACCGATCAGTTGCAAAGGTAAACCAGATCCAGGGATCGCTTGTTCTAGCTCGCAGGATCGTGCAAGGAATTCCTGCAATCGCTGTCCCTTCGATTGAGATCCTTGTGTCGGCGGCGCTGAGGGTTGCAGGAAACCTAGTTATATAAAAATTGAAAATAACAAATTGCTAATACTTGTTGTGTATGTAGATGATATCATCTTTGGCAGCAATGAAGAAGCTATGCGTCAAAACTTTGCCTTGGTGATGCAGAAGGAATCGAAATGTCTTTGCTTGGAGAACTGACATATTTTCTTGGTTTACAAATCCAACAAAATAAAGGCGGTATCTTTTTATCTCAAACCAAGTATCTCAAGAAGATCTTGAAGAAGTATGGCATGGAAGATTCGAAACCAGTATGCACTCCTATGGTCACAGGATGCAGCCTTAGTGCAAATGATGAATCAGCAGCAGTGCATCAACCAACCTATAGGTCCATGATTGGAAGTCTGCTCTATTTAACAGGTACCCAACCAGAAATCATGCATGCAGTAGGAATGGTTGGAAGATTTCAGGCAAATCCTAAGGAAACTCATCTTCAGGCAGTAAAGAGAAAGTATCTTCAAGGAACTCAAAACTATGGCCTATGGTATCCTAGAGATGCGGATCTCACTCTTCATTCTTATACAGATGTAGATTGGGCTGGAAGCGTGGATGACAGAAAAAGCACTAGTGGTGGTGCATTCGTTATGGGTTCCAGATTAGTATCTTGGTTCAGCAAGAAACAGAGTTCTATTGCATTATCTACAGCTGAAGCAGAATATGTGGCTGCTGCATCCTGTTGCACTCAACTCCTTTGGCTGATGCAAACCTTGCAGGATTTTCAAATCACTTGTACACCACATATCTCCATCTTATGTGATAATACAAGTGCAATCAGCATTTCAAAGAACCCAGTCATGCATTCAAAGACCAAGCACATACCGATCAAGTATCACTTTCTTAGGGAACAAGTGATTGAACAAAAGGTCAAATTGGAGTATGTTCCTTCTAAGGAACAAGTTGTTGATATTCTCACCAAACCATTGCCCAGGGAGACCTTTGAATACCTCAGGCAAAAGCTGGGGGTAGTTGATGCATAATCTTGTTGTTGAATCTCATCTGTTGGTTGTACGCGAGGTCTATATATGGTATACGCATACATTTGCTGGTTTATGGATTAGTTGTAGATCGATGGCACAGGTTCAGGGGGAGCACATATAATGCATTGTTGGCATAATGGTAGCACAGAAGGAGAACATGGATGCTGATCTGAACATGGCTGCAATATGTCTCTATCTCTTTCATGGTCATGGTGGATTATGGTTCTTCTTGATGAAATTTATGGTGGATTATGGATCTGGTCAGGGGAAGCATTATTAGCAGAGCAAAGACTTAAGCATGTTCTCAGGGGGAGCATAACCCTTTGCCCTTGATGTCAAAGGGGGAGAATGACATTGAGGATCTTGAGGTTGCCATCAAGTCCAAAGGGGGAGATTGTTGGCATTATGATTCTAGTTTGGCTCTATGGTACAGGAGTTGTACTTGATGGCAACTCTCTCATGTGGCAGATCTCAGTTCAGGCACTCAAAATCATGGAAATTAAGATGCCCGCATGTAATCCTAGAAGAAGCTGCGGACCCGCAGGTATGCCGATCAAGGAGTGCGTGCATGCACGTAGGTTATACGTTCAGAAGGTGCGGACCCCAGTTTCACTCTCTCCAATGCATAAGAGCACGTGCACGTGGGAATCTTCATGAATGGTTCATGGTATTAGTCTGACAGTTTTTGATCAAATGGTTTTGGTCCGTGGTTTTGCATCTACAAATATTGATCCAAGGTATTGGGTTCATGGTATTGTGTTATTATGGTTTTGGACCATGGTATTGTGAAAGGCTTGCCTATAAAAAGGAAAGGAGATCACTTGGCTAGTCACTAGTGAAAATTTGAATATCTTAAGATCCGAATTTTTGGGTGATTGATTTTAAAAGCTAGATCTAAGTCAAGGAGAAAAACTTAAAGTGAATCTATTGATAAGTCGTGATCTCTCGGGCGCATGAGCATATCTGTGGATCTGATTGATTGTGGCACATTGGAGGACTGTTAACTTGGCCCTAATCAGAAGTCCGCAGGCGATACGAAGGCGCAGTGCGGGGGTATGCAGCGCAGCAAAAGGTGCAGTGCGGAGGTACGCAGTCCGGGAAAAGGCTCAGTGCGAGGTACGCAACAGAGGAGAAAGCGCAGTGCGGGCCACACGTAGCGCTTCAGAAGGAGAAGTGCGAGGTACGCAGTGCGGGAAAAGGCAAAGTGCGGAGGTACGCTGTCTGTCAGATAGTGAGGGTGCGGACCTGAGAAAAAGTACGCACAGAAGAAGAACCACCAGTGCGGATCTGCGCAGTTTAGACTCAGAAGAGCTGTTGATATTCGCAGGCCCCTCTTGGTGAAGTTGCGGACTTATATTGAAACTTTTGTTGACTATCTTTTATCTATTGCAGCAAAATTCTGGGTTTAGATTTCTGGTATTACTTTTCTGTTTACAGCATTCTGAAGAGTTGGGTGATTCATTGGTTGATTGTATAAGGAGATTGGGTGATTTGCATATACTTGATGATTATTTGATGTTCATGGATCCAGTCTGAAAATTTATGAAACGTGGTCCTTAAATAAGTAAAAGAGCTAAGGGGGTTGTAGCTCCCTTCCAGGAGAGACTGGAAAATGAGAGAGAGCTGTAGCTCTCTGCAGGTTGCAGCCTGTGTACTAGTAAAGGACTGCACTAGTACAAAAATCATTGTAAAAGAAGGTTCTAATTGAAAGAAGATAGAGACATATTGCAGTAGGTGGTTTTCACCCACATTGGGTTTCCACCTTATATCTGGTGTTCTTTGGTGTGACTATCTGTTTTTCTTGTTCATGCGCATTATTTATGGTACTGACATACAAATTAATGATCAATATCTGAAGATTAAATTGAAGTATAAATCAGGAAGATATATTGAAAAGAATTTGATAATACTGATTCACCCCCCCTCTCAGTATTATTTCCAACACTGATTATATTGTGACCCCTTAGAATCCTATATATAGAAAGGAGGTCTTATCATTTGTATCATCCAAGAATTGTTCATTTATGTAATGTAAAGGAGGTTTCCCCCTCAAAGAGGATAATTTTTAAGTCGTTAATCTATCTATTCGTGATATGGTTACATAACAGACAATATGACTAAAATCGACTGTACCATCGAAAATTATAAGAATAATGTCATTTTTTTTCTAATCTTCCTACATTCATCGGTCCTATGACGAACCATCTCTACATTGTCATAATTATGTCGATCTTCTTGGTTCATTTTAGGAACGACGAAAAACCACTTTTTGACTAGTCACTTCTATCCAGTCAGCTATTCAAACAGTTGGTTACTTTTTGATTAGTTAACCTTAACTTGGTCAACAAATGTTGAAATTTCGATGGTACTTAAATTTATAATTATGTTGCATTTATACATATATACATATATATAGGTTTGGTAAATTAATTGTCTTTAATTTACTTCATTAAATGTCAACCATAACTCGTGTACTTGTGAAATGTATGTGCACTATATATATGCTATGATTTCTTTTATAAATTATGTGATCTAGTAATGAAACTAATTGTAAAGATGAATGAATGCTTTTTATACAATTTGGAGAAACTCAACACAAAATGTTATTTCAATCTAAAGCCCTAGCTAAGTTGAGCTTTGAAAATAAAAGATCTTATCTATATTGCAGAAATCCACACTTAATTCTAGCTGTCAAAATGAAATGCTTGAAAATTGAACATGAAAGAAAATGATTTAACTCTATTGCTACGGAATTGAACTCATTCTGCACTAGTTACCAAAAAGAAATCTTTAAGCTAACTTATAAATATGAAAAACCTATTTTGAATAATACTGAGAGTAAATAATAACAAAATCTAGATTGCAAAAGATGAAAGTTGCTTCAAAAGAGAATGACAATGAAATTTAAAATGTGAAATCTTAACTCAAGACTGATTACTAATGTGTGCATCAACCTCTAAAGTGTACTCTGTTTAGCATATTAGAATTTAAATGTGAATGAGGAAATGACTAAGACAAGTTGAAATTGAAAGCTAAAATAACTAAACAATGAGATAAAAAATGCATAGCATAAGTAAACTCTTTTTGGTATTTTTGGTTTATGAGTACCCTGTAAAATAAATAATTGTAAGGAAAATCAAAGCTACAAGTAAACTCTAAAAAATGTTAATGCTAACAATAATGCAAAACTAAAACAAAACTTCACAGCTCGCAGGGGGCCCTCTCGGAGTGCAGGGTTGATTTAACATCCAATGATTCTTCACACACACATTTAGAAAGTAACAAGAACTTGTATTAAGAGAAAAAAGTAGCAATTTGTCCACAGAAGGATTATAAACTTAATAACAATCATCGCCACTATCGTGTTCTTTGTCTCTCTTACTGTTATTTATACAAATGATAAAAACAAATCCGAAAGAGTTTTAAGCTGATAAACTGTAAGAAAATTTGACACCTATGAGATTGATAACTAAGAGTCCCCTCTCTTTATGACTTTCTATTGGAAAATAAAGTCATAGGATATTTCATGTTTTAACATCTAGGTTCCTCACTCGCTTAATTATTTACTTCCTGTGTTTAACTGCAACACAGTTTCCAATTTGACTCAGCCTTTGACTTCAAGATATCTTATTTCTCTTAGCTTTCCAAGCAATGCCAGAAGGTGGTTAGCCATTTGGAAGCCAAATTTCATATTTTGACAATATTCTTTCTTCCTATGGAATTTTGCAACCTATCTAATAATGGATTCTACTGCACAAACGAATATTAGTTGCAGAATATACATAATTCAGTAATTGCAAGATACTTTTGTAATAATTTAACTAAAAATAGAGAATTTAAATATGGAGGATTGATACCTTGTAGGTATTGAGCTTGACCTTAATATGCTGGGGCTTTTGTAGAAAAATAACAGAAAGGTGGAATGTGATGGAAAAAAGGATGGTAAAAAAGAGACAATTGTAAACTTCAACATTCTCCCACACCGAAGGTTTTGCATGTCTTCATGCACCCAAAATTTCAAAATTGATTCTTTTCTTCTCTTTCTGTGAATGATCTCTGATGCTTGTGCAAGTACATCTAAGCTAGTACTCTATTTCTTCTTAATGCCAAACATGGTTCTTGGTTTCTTCATTAAAATTTTGCCTTGTAATCATATGACCCTATTTTTAAGAAACTTGTTTTTGGTTTTGAGTTTCTTATTTTTTTTGTACCAATGACAGAGGTGGAACAATATATTGTCATTTTGAGTCCTCAATATCTCATTTTAGACTTTAGATGCTTCTCTTTTCTAAATCAAATATTTATTAAGGACCTCCAATTCATAGATATCATGCTTCAGATTCTCTTCAATGTTGTACCCCTGTTCTGTTCTCGGTTTTGTTGCTGTGGTATCACATATTTCAAATTGAGATGACTTTTATTTTTGATGTGCCTTTTGTTCTAGAGATTCTACATAATCATAGATCTCTTGTTGAACTAGATAGATTTTTGGGGTCCACCTTGTTGGACTGACTGGACGAGGAGGTGTGTGAAATCCTCCATCTTCAAGATTTATCATTTTGGTGATCGAGTGTTTGATAATTTTGAAATTATTTTACTCCTTAAACTTATTCCCAAGCTTCCAATGTTCTACTCTTCTACTCTGCTATCCTTTGTTTTCTTCTTTTGTTCAGGTACTGGATGACTCGAGCTAGTTTTCTTCCTTCTAAGGTCTTGCTTATCTCTTTTCTATATACAATTTTCAAGATATTGGGACAATGGATCATTTCCCTCAAATGGGTCCTCTGGAATTTCAATCATATTTGGCTCCTGAATTTCTTCTTTGACTCTCTCCTTTTCAGGGTTAGAGTTTCTTCTACTTCGTTTGACCCTACTATTTGGTTCTTCTTTTGGAGTTCTATAAAATGTTTTCTTACTAAGAAATCCTTCCAATTATCCCTTTTTTCTTGTAAATATGTTTCTACCAAAATCTTAACAAGTCCTTGATGGTACATAAAGTTATCTATGGACTTAGATTGTCTTTGGATAATAAATTCCATTTTCTTTAAACTTTGAAGAAGAAAGTAAGGTAGATTGATTTCAAACCCATCAACAAAATGCATCATAAGACTAACATGATAGAAAAACATTGTTTCAAATCTTCCTTCATATGTTATAAATTTTTGAATTATGAGTAATAGATTTCATCATTTTCCTTTTAATGTTGTCACTGGAATACCTTTCTTGAAAATAGAGAATTCCATACCTGGTTCCTTTAAGAAGTGAACCCAATCATTATCTTTAATTTTCCTGTTTTTGAACCAACTTTCTCCATTCCTTGGTAAACCAGTTGCTTCAACTACAATTGACTATGTAAGGATGAGTTTAACATCTCCTATTTTGGTTTCCACTCCATCAAATTCTCAGGAAAAGGCTTTAGTAATCTTTGTTTCATGTCCATTGAATTTTTTGAAGAACTGGAGCTAACCCACCTACTGTAGTTGCTCCTTAACCCTTGGATAAGCCTGAACGAATTTCACACCATTTGGTTCATAAGGAACAAGCGTAACCATAGCGTGGAGAAGAATTTTAGCCTATAATGCTCATTTCAACTGAGAAATGGAAGAAAATGAAGAGAATGAAGGGCTTTGGAATGAGCACAATGAATATGGAGTGGGTTTGAAATGATGGCAAGGTAAGATATTGATGGAGGAATTCATGTTGCATCCGACTTGTACTTCCCAAATCCGATTTCAAAGGACCGGTGTTATGTGTTTTATCTATTGATCAGACCTTGATGTGACAAGTGGTGTAGTGATGAGGGGTTAAGGTCACAACAATTAACATATTTATAAGGTCCTCTATCCTTTGATATCACATCCATAATTTAAAATCTAAGTTCTTAAATGAAATATAACTCGAGTGTTCTTACATATTGTTTTAGTGACTATAACCATCCTCCAAAATTTTTCCTTAGCTTCGTTTTGGAGCCTCCCTACCAACCTTTCACAGCAACATGTCTTGCCTTGTCAAGTACACAAGATTTAATGATTTTCTTGCAGAAAGACAGCCTGTCTATCAAATCTTGATGCATTACCCTCACAGGTTGTTCCTCTGGACTTGGTCTAGTTGTAAGCTGAGAAACTCCCTCAAGAAATTGCGCAATTCTAGAGGGAAATCAACCTTCCCTCTAGAAATTGTGCAATTCTATCTGGTAGCCTGCTGGGCTCCAAAATTGCGCAAATTTTCCAGTCAAGATTCATCCAGAAAATTGCACAATTCCTCCCAGCAACGCTTCTCAGCCTAGGAATTACGCAATCCTGGGCAGCAGTCAGCTGCTCTGCCCAGAAATTGTGCAAATCTCTTGGGCAGCCAGCCTAACTCCCTTCCATAAATGTGCATTTTCTCCCAGCAGTTGAGCAGCCTCTTGCATTTGCAGTTGAGTTAACCGGTTCCCTCTGGGACCGAGCAAAACTGATTTGCATGCATGGGCTGCTTCTCCCAAGGAAGCATGCAAAGGCATCCCTTAATTCAGGGATCTACTTTTAGCAGATGGAGGTTGCATGTAGGGATCAATTTGGAAACCTCCCACCAGGTGTCTCTCTTCCTAGATTTGTGGCATGTGAGTCGCATCTTTGATTTTATCAAAACTCACGAACTAGATGCTGTAGAGGTCATTCCTCACATCAACCTTGCAACTCTGACATCCCACATTGCATCTAGGAGTCATCAACACATTCGACTCAACTTTTTTGGGGTAAGCCTGCCTTCCATGTCTTGTGTTGCATTTCTAGCACTTTTTGTGATTCACTTCATATGAATGTTGTCTGCTTGATTTTAGTGAGCACTTGCTATCGTTTTGATACATACTAGCTTTTACCAGCACCGTTTCAGTTTTCATTAACATCTCACTGTTGTTGCATGCATGAAACTATTTTTCACGAACAGTCGCTGATTCGGCGACTCGCCTCTCCCACATGCATGTTGTTCCATTTTTTGAATATGTCATTCACCATTTCCATGCACGATCATTCACTTATGCTTACACTCAGTATCGCCATGCATTCACATTCACATTCACTTTCAGTTGCTTGTCGGTGTGTCTAAGCAGCCTTGGCTCAGACTCTACCTCACTAGGACAACATTGTGTAATCCTGAAAGGGAAGGCTCTGCCTTCCTCTCAGGAAATGTGCATTCCTGCCCAATGACTATCCTCTAGTATTGCATTGCATAATTCTGAGGGACAGTGACCACTGGCCCAGAAAATTGCGCAATGCAGTCACTGAGCCTCCAACCATTCCTATCTGAGATTGCACATTGCACAATTCCAACAGTCAGTAGCCAGGCTGTATTGTGCATTGCGCAATTCTAACAGTCAGTCAACCTCCTAACATCCCGGACTGTGCCTTGCGCAGCCTTGGTAGTCAGTCTCTCGATCTCCCGACGGAAATTGCGCAACATTCATGATCAGTCACACAGGTATGTTGCAAGTTACTTCTCAAGTTCATTTTGGTTTTCGACTGACAGATTGCTTTCCATGAGTGTTTCCATGTCTCCAGGTATCATAAGTGTTCATCTGCCTCTCAACAACATAGGTACAATGGTTTCCAGGAGCGTAGAGTCGAAGACACCGTTCAGAGAACACTTGGGGATGCAGTTGATCAAGTGTCTATGAAATTTCCTACCCACAAAGACATCAAGTTTTTCATAGACAAGGACATCAATATATGATGACAACAACATCACAACAAGCAGCACCATGAACATCAGCTGAAGGCAGCATACTAGATGCAAGGAACGCAAGAGGAAGGTTGTTGACAACACAGAGGTGGAGCAAAGTTGCAAGCTCAAGCGTATCAACTTGTGATGAAGGAAACTTTGGATACTCAGGCTATGAGGTGACGACGTGACATGAAGATCACGCGAAGGCAGAGAACAAAATAGAGAAGGAGCTGCATGTGATCAAGCAATAATTCAAGGAAGAACAAGAGCTGCACAGATGAGAGAATGAGTTGCAGCAGGAACATGTACAATAGGGGGCGCAACATGCACAGATGGATGAAACTATGCCTGTACAAGTTATAGATTCATCCCAGCAGCTAGAACAGAGCAGACATGGTGAGTGGTGTTGTTGATCACATGCAAGGGAATTCAACAACATGCATGTCATTATGCACACACATGCGATCTAACCCATTTGACACACTCAACGAGGCAAAGACAAGAAGTAAGTCCAACTGGAGCTGACCATGTAGTTGACAGTTGATGCTCATGACCAGCAACACACATTGTAAGATTAACACGAACACTGTGCATCAGTGTGTTGCAATTTTTCCACACCCAAGAAGACCATGCACATGCTAGCAGACGACTTGGATGGAGGCGCCATACCAATGCACTCGGATGCAACAGAGGCAAGAGTTTGCTTTAGCAAGATGTCACCATGGAGCACATGCACACCATCACAGATGACCAAGCTTGGCATCAACTCACCACCTTCGACCATCATGAGAATGTCAAAGAGTTGGTCTCACCACAATGGTCCGAGTGTCAGTGATGTCTTGCTTGGCTTGCTTAAGCCATTTTGTCTCACATGGGCACATGTTCATTGTGATGTAACGTCTCGTCAAGTGGAAGTTCAAGTGTTGATATTTGAATGTAACAGCCATAAAGTAGTTGAAGAGTCATGAGGATAGCTGAACAGTTTGAAAGTGGAATGTCAAGGGTCACCCCACCCTTTGCTATAAATAGTACCTCATAACTCATTGTATAGGCTTTTGGTCAACCAAGCTTCTGATAGGACTATCTCAGAGAGAGCTTGGAAAATATTGTAACGAGCCTTGGCTTCTACACTGCGCGGAGCTAGTATATCTCTTTAGAGGAGCAGACGGTTGTGGCTATAACGTTCCGTTTTCGGAACTAGTGGCTAGACATGGATGTATTATATGATTGGAACTTACACTTATTAATATAACAGAGCCATCACATTTCATGCATATGTTGTATTATATTCTATGCTATTTGATTTACTCTAAATGATATATGTATTTGTTTTCTTATGCACGCATGTATGGAATTTTCTATGTATATATGTATGAATCTTTCTAAAATGTGCTGTTGGTTTAACCATCACTTTGGATTGCTAGCTAACTTTCCTTCCATGTTGTGATGCATATTTTCTCACGTGTTCCCTTCTTAACTCCGTGCTATCACAGGTTTCTAAGGGACGCACTCATCTCAACCCCCTTGTCTTTGAACCTCTCATGCACCTTCCTTGGCTTGCTGCAACTATCACACCCTTGCTACCAAAAAAGACATCTTACTTGCCTCTGTGCGAAATCGTGGTCAAGGCATTACCGTGCAACCCACTGCTGGGACTCCTACACCAAACGGTTTGAGGTCTAATTGGGACTTCTTACCAGGGAGATCCCCTTACATGTTGGCAGGTCCAGCACCATCAACACATACCTTAATGTTTCTTTTGATATCCTTCTTGTCGTTAAATTTGATTTTGATTGTAGAACAGTGAATTGGCTACAGAATGATAAGAATTTTGTTTCTACTTTTTATTCTCGGACTTTCTTTATTTATTGGATGAAGGCTTCCTTATCGCTGCTATTTTTGATGATGATGACCAATAAAAATATTAATCATGAATTTAGTTTTGGCACCTAAAAAGAAAGAGAAGGAAAACAGAAAAAGGGACGAGAAAAAGGTGTTTTGAAAATCCAAACTGCGAAGAAATCTTGGTTTTCAGTTAAGATTTTTTGCATAAATATGTAACACATAGTTGGTTTTCATATTTATACTTTATTATTTTATTATTATTATTATTTATTACTATTATTATTATTATCTTAACAAAGATTACAATGAAGTTGGAGAGTGAGGAGAAGAATCCCCTTCTTTAACCAACTTGAATTCAGAATTTTCTTGCAAATATTTGACAAATTCTTCCCTTGTTAGTGGTTTATGATACAATCTTAATGTGTGACCATTAACAAGGAAAGTAATTTTCTCATCATCATAGTTTTGATCTTTAATGCTCCAGTATAAAACATAGTGTCAATCTCATAAGGACCAAGCCAATGAGTTTAAAATTTTCCTTGAAAGTCTTTGAACTTGGAATCAAAGAGAAGAGCCCAATCACCTTTCTTGAATTTTTTGGCTTTGATAAACTTGTCATTCCACTTATATGTTTGTTGTGGAACTATGTTGGTTATTTGAATAACATCTTGTCAGATCTCATCTAGTTCACTTAATTGTGCCAACCTTTGTTTTTGAGCTTCTGAGAGATCAAGGCCCAATTGGACTGTTGTTCTCAAGGTCTCCACTTGGAATTCAGTTGGATGTAAGACTGCTTCCCATAGACAAGCTCATAAGGAGTATGTCCAGTTGTGTTCCTCCATGTAGTTTGGTATGCCCATAATGCTTCTAGAATATTTTATGCTTAATCCTTTCTATGCAAATGCATAGTTTCGGTAAGAATTGCTTCAAGAACTTTGTTGGCAGATTCCACTTGCCCATTGGCTTGTGGATGATATGGAGTAGACTTATGGTGCTGGATTTTGTATTGCTCCAAGGTCTTTTGCACCAACTTTGATGTGAATTGAGTAGCTTGATCTGTTACAATTTCTCTTGGAACACCAAAATGAGTAAAGATATCCTGAAAAAGAAATGTAACTACAACATTTTCAGTTGCAAACAAAAGAGGTTTGTTTGCAACTGAAAATGCAAACAAGTATATACCTTTCCTATTTATATGGAGGATTTATTGGTCCAACAAAATCTAGAACCCATTTTCAAAGGTTTCTACAAGTACCTATGGTTGTAGAGGCATCTCATCTGATGGAATGGGTTTCCCCATTCTTTGACAACTATCACATATTTTAACATATTCTTTGGCATCCTTGAAAATAGATGGCCACTAATATCCCAAAAGAAGGATTTTGTATTCAGTTCTTTTACCGACAAAATGTCCTCCACATGGTTCATCATGACAAGCTTTCATGATTTCAGGTACTTCATCTTCTCGAACACATCTTCGGATAATCAAATCGGGTCCATTTTTGTACAGTTCTCCATCTATCCATGAATAAGATGCACTGGTTTTGATCACTTTTTGCTTTTCTCTAGTTGATAGTTGTGGAGGTAACTTTCTTGTAGCCAAATAATTAGAAATATTTGTAAACCAGGGTGTTTTAGTAGATACTACAAAAATATATTCATAAGAAAAGTTATCTTTTACATGAACATCCTAATTATTATTCTGCATTCTAGAAAGAAAATCAACAACTGTATTTTCTTTTCCTGGTCTTTCAAGAATAGTAATGTTGAATTATTGTAGTAATAACAACCATCTTGCAATTATACCATTAGCGTTTGGTTTGTTCATTAGATATATAATGGAAGAATGATCTGTATGAATAAAATTTTCATAACCAATAATGTAATGACAAAATTTATTAATTGCATTAACAACCACTAAAAAGTCCTTTTCTGTTACAGTGTAATTTAACTCTACTGGAGTCAATTTTTTTCTTGTATAGCAGATGGCATAAGGAGTTAAATATTTTTGTACCAAGACATCCCCTAGAGTTGTATCTGAATCATTAGTACAAATATGGAAAGGAAGAGCCCAGTTAGGTCCTTTTAAAATTGGTGCTTTAGTAATATTTTGTTTCAATGTCTCAAATGATTTATGACAGTCAGAATTCCAATCAAATTCACAATAGTTTGTAAGGAGTTTGAAAAGTGGAGAGGCTATTTTTGGGAAATTTCCTATGAATATCTTATAATATCCAATAAATCCTAGAAAAATTCTTACATCCCTTTGGCAAATTCCACCACTCAAAATATGGTGGCCTAAAACAATCCCTTCATTCAACATTATAACACATTTCCCATGGCTTAATGAAATGTTTGCCTCTTTACATGTAACAAAAACTTTTTCCAGATTTTCCATAGCTTCTTCAAAAGTATCACCATACGCTGTAAAATCATCCATGTATACTTCCATACAATCATGAATTAGATCAGAAAAAATACTTAAAACCGCTCCCTGAAATGTGGCAGGTGCATTACATAACCCGAAGGGAAGAACCCTATAGACATGTTCCCCATGGACATGTAAAAGTAGTTTTATCTTAATATTCTAGTTCTAGTTGGATTTGATTATATCCATTAAAACCATCTAAGAATGAAAAATACTTCTTTCCTGCCAAGGTATCTAATACTTGATATATAAAAGGTAGTGGAAAATGCTCTTTTAAAGCAGCTTTGTTTAATTCTGTGTAATCAATGCACACTCTCCATTTTCCATTTTTCTTAGGAACAGTCACTAAAGGTGACACCCATTGACAATCTGATATTGGATAAATTAAATTCACATTAAGTAATTTTTGTAATTCCTCAAAAATTTCTCTCAGATTAAGATTCATCCTTCTCTGAGGTTGTCTAATTGGTTTGGAATTTTCTTCAATATAAATATGATGCATACATGTTTTAGGATCAACCCCTTTCAAGTTAGTGTACTTCCATGCATAAGCATAAGAGTGTCTTTGTGGAATCTATCAATTTTTTCTTTTAAAATCTCCCAAATTATTGTTAATATTCAATGTTTTATCTGGAAAAATTTCTACTTGAGAATTGCCAAAATTTTCCATAGAATGTAAACCCATTTGGTGAGATGATAAATATTCTGATAAATATTCAATATTGCATTGTTCTTGAAAACTTTGATATTGTTCACAGTATGAAGAAAAATCATTATTATTCATTAAATTTATCAATTGATCTTCTTCATCTAATTGTGAAAAAGTATAAACTAGTTGCAAATCCTTGAAATCTTCATTATCATCATCTATCCAAATCTCACTTTCTATTTCAGTTATTGTTTTTGTAGGAGGATACAAAGCAAACTTCTTAGTGGAACTTCCACTAGAGATATACATATCACCATATCTACAACTTATGAATGCATCAAATATAGCTATCCAAGGTCTACCAAGGATCAATGGATGGCCTCCTAAATTATTCTTAGGAGTTAAAATCATGAAATCTACAACATATTCCCAAGAATCTAGAGAAGAACACACATCTTCTAATACTCCATCTAGTTTGATAACATATCGATCAGCTAATTGTAATAATGTAGGAGTATATTGAAGATCAGGAAGCTTAAGTTGCTCCATTGTTTAGTTGCTCATGATATTCATGGATGCTCCTAGATCAATTAAAGTATTTGGAATCTCACCACCATTGATATGAATTTTCACAATAGGACTACCAAGATTTATATATTTTTGAACAATATGTTTTCCATCATGATATCATCAATTTTTCCTACTAATTGGATCTTTTTGATATCTTTTATTTTTCTTCTTGGTTTTCTAATGCATAGCTCCTTGATAGTTTTTGAAAATATTGGTATTTCCTTTATATCCTGTAATAAAGAATTTTTAATGAAAATATTCTTAAGTTCATCTAGCATATCATAATCTGGTAAAATAATTTGCCTTTCTATTCCTTTATTAATTTTAAGCCTTTTAGGAAAAGGTGAGCTTGCAAAGAAACATAAGTTTCTCTACTAGAGGATTTCTAGGAGCTTGCTTTATTTGCTCATCCTTTGATAATATAGGAACATCTTCATTTAGGGGAATGTTTTCTTGATCAAGATTTACATATTTCTAAGGAACTTTCTTCTCTTTAGTTTTTTGGATGACAGTTGTTGGTGACTTCTTTGGTAAAACCCTACGAGATCTAAGCTGAACATCATTTAGAACTAATGGGGTAATCATACAAGCTTAAAAAATTTTTCCTTCGACATTATAAATAGCTTGTTTATTTTTATTGTTTGGATTTAGAAGTGGTTGGGAAGGTAGTTGATTGGGTTTTTGAGGGAATGGTAATGAAAGTTGTTGATTTGAATTTTGAAATTGAGGTAGTTGAGTTGGTTGAGGAGGATAATATTGTGGCAGAAAAGAATGATATGGTTGCTCGAACTGAGGATATTGAGGATATTTTCCATAAGGATTTTTTCAACCTTGAGCCCAAGACAAATTTTGAGATTGTGGGGGCCAAGGTTTCCATGGCATGGGTGTAGTCCATTTGCTCTGTGGTTGTGCATATGATTGAGTATTTAAACCTTGAGTCATATTTGATTGTTGATTTTTCCATGGTATTTTAGCAATAAAACAAAGAGATTTAGCTTGGCTTGGCCAAGCTTCATCTTGAAAAACAAATTTAAGACAAGGTATTGAAGGACATTCCTTTGTATTATGATTTTCAACACATATGAAAAAAATTTCTATACTATCATGGGGACATTCTCTTAGGGCATGTTTCTTTCTACACTTGGGACATAAAATAGATAATGCAACATTCTCAACTTTTTGCTTGTTTTACATCTTAAGGGTATATAGCTGTTCGCTAATACTCCCTAAGATATATGTTTTGAAATTATCAGGAAAATCACCTATTTCAGCTCTACTTACTGTTCCAGTTGCAGATTTATTAATTCTAGACATCACATGATCTCTTGGATTTTTGCCTGTCCTAGACTTACCCCTAGAGATATGTTTACATAAATCACAAATTTCTCCAAATGAAAGTTGTGACACATCTCCCTTGCCCATTAAATTTAAGAATATTAATCCATTCATCTTAGATGGACTTTAACAAAAGAGATTTTAGTGTTTCATCATCCAAATTATACGTCTTAGCTCTTTTGATGTTGTAAGAAAATATCTCATCCTCTTTTTGAATCATCTTAAAGATTTCATCTTTGAGGTTATGGGGCATATAATAATCCTTGTATTTGTCTAAGAACACATTTTTCATTTCATCCCGTGTTCTAATTGTATGTGTTCCTAATCCCATAAACCATTTAAGTGCTCCATATTTAAGAGTTGCTAGAAACAGTTTCAACTTTTGAGGGTCAAGTAAGTAATCATAAGTTCTACATAGAACTTCAAACTCAAAATTAAATGTTTCAGGATCCTAATGTCTTAAACCATGGAAATTATGGAGAATGGAGGGTGATATGTTCTTCGTTGTGGCCGTGGTATCTTCATCAAAGATGGGAAATCCTTAAGGATCTGGGTCTCCCCTACCACCTCTACCACCACCTCGACCTCGACCTCCTCCTCTATTTACTCCTCTGCCTCTTCCACCTCCAATCCTAAATTCACCA
Organism: Pinus taeda; assembly: GCA_000404065.3. Classification (NCBI taxonomy): domain Eukaryota; kingdom Viridiplantae; phylum Streptophyta; class Pinopsida; order Pinales; family Pinaceae; genus Pinus; species Pinus taeda. The sequence continues at coordinate 287,053 of APFE031591864.1, forward strand.
CCATCTACATTATGTACTTCTCCTTCTCCTTCCCCTACCATTATGTATTCTTTATAGCTATTATAAGGTTCTATAATAGGATTATCTAGCTCTTCTTTTGGTTCCTCTACTAATGGTACATTAAAATAAGTTTCTTCTTCTTCTTCTTCACTAGGAACTTCTAGTTCTTGTCCTAGAAGTTGTTCTCTTGTTAAAGAAAGGAAAATTACTCCTTCCGTTGGGGATGTGGGTTCGTCAACTACAACTTCTGTAGAAAAAGTTGGTGAATCTCTAAATTGGATTTCTAATCTATGCACTTGAGGAATTCTATGTCTACCTGCCAATGATGGGATGTGAGTATGGTTGGATGGTGTGGCACTACGAGGTTTAGGTGGAGTGATAGTGATGTTGGAATTGAACTTCTACCTCTACTTATAAATCTACCCCTAGAATCCCTTTCTCTATGCATAAATATTTTTTTATCATTTTTCAATTTTATCAAATTAAAAACTCCTAAAATGAAATGCAAGAATGGAATCCTATATAAACTTCCCCGACAATAGCGCTAAAATGTTTGGAAAATTAATTGTCTCTAATTTACTTCATTAAATGTCAACCATGCTTCATGTACTTGTGAAATTTATGTGCACTATATATGCTAGTATTTCTTTTGTAAATTACGTGATCTAGGAATGAAACTAATTGTAAAGATGAATGAATGCTTTTTATACAATTTGGAGAAAATCAACGCACATGTTCTTTCAATCTAGAGTCCTAACTAAGCTGAGCTTTGAAAATAAAATATCTTATATATATTGCATAAATCCACACTTAGTTCTACATATCAAAAGGAAATGCTTGAAAATTGAACATGAAAGAAAATTATTTAACTCTATAGCTATGAAATTAAACTCATTCTGCACTAGTTTCTGAAAATAAATCTTTAAGCTAATTTATAAATATGAAAGACCTATTTTTCATAATATTGAAAGTAAATAATAGAAAAATCTAGATTGCAAAAGATGAAAGTTGGTTCAAAAGAGAATGAGAATGAAATTTAAAATGTGAAATCTTAACTCAAGACTGACTACTAATGTGCACATCAACCTCTAAAGTGTACTGTATTTAGGATATCAGAAGTTAAATGTGAACGAGGAAATGACCAAGAGAAGTTGAAATTGAATGCTAAAAAAACTAAACAATGAGATAAAAAATTCATAGCATAAGTAAACTCTTTTTGGTATTTTTGGTTTATGAGTACCCTGTAAAAGAAATTACTATAACGAAAAGAAAAGCTACAAATAAACTCTAAAAAAATTGTTAATGCTAATAATAATGCAAAACTAAAGCAAAACCTTACAGCTCGTAGGGGGCCCTCCTGGAGTGTAGGGTTGATTTAATAGTCAACGATTCTTCACGCACGCATTTAGAAAGTAACAAGAACTTGTATTAAGAGAAAAAAGTATCAGTTTGTCCACAAAAGGATTATAAACTTAATAAAACTAGTCACCACTACCATGTTCTTTGTCTCACTTACTATTATTTATACAAATGATAAAAAAAAAATTGAAAGAGTTTTAATTCGATAAACTGTAAGCAAATTTGACACCTATGAGATTGATAACTAAGAGTCCAATCTCTTTATGAATTGCTATTGGAAAAGCAAGTCATAGGAGATTTCATATTTTAGCAGCTGAGTGCCTCACTCGCTTGATTCTTTGCTTCCCGTGTTTAACTGCAACACGCAGTTTCCAAGTTTGACTTCAAGATCTCTTATTTCGCTTATATTTCCAAGCAGTGTCAGTAGGTGGTTAACCATCTGGAAGCCAAATGTCATCTTTTGACAGTCTTCTTTCTTCTTCTGAAGTGCTGCAACCTATCTAACAACCGATTTTGTTGTAGAAACGTATATCAGTTGCAGAACATACAAAATTCGGCAATTTCAAGATACTTTTGTCATAATTTCAATAAAAATAGAGAATTTAAATATGGATGATTAATACCTTGTAGGTATTGATCTTGAACTTAACATGCTGGGTTTTTTTGTAGAAAAATAATAGAAAGGTGGAATGTGATGGAAAAATGGATGGTAAAAAAGAGACATTTCTAAACTTCAACAATATATCAATTGCATTACAAAATATAATACATATAGTACACGACTGGATTTTATAAAATAATCATCAAATATTTTTTTGTGGGGAAGAATGTCAAAAAATATTTGTAGCTAAGAAAAAATCAAGGGGATTTTGTGATCTAGGTGGATATTGGTGGCCATCCACCTATCCCACCTAGACCTGTAGTCAGTATCATTTGTTTCCTTGTTTATTTCAACATTTACTATTTTTAGCAGTTTTTTTGGGTCTTGAACTTCTGGAGCAGTTTTGACCCCCTAAACAATGTTTTTTTGAGGTTCACTACAGGCTTGTCATTGAAGGTAGATGCCTCCATAAAATCTTTTAGTACTCAAAGAGATATTTCCAACAAGGTATCACACATGCCAAACATAGATAATATGACTAAGTTATGACCCCAGGAAGTTGGCCACCCAACTAACCCCAACAGAGCCCACAAACTCTTGGCGTTACATCTCCCGGGGTTAGGGTTTTGGCTATTTAAGGTTTTTTCATGTTTTTCAAGAATAAATAGGCACTTGAGCCTCATTGTAACACAATTCAAAGCCATGTAGCCACCACATCTCTTCTCAGAGATAAGCTACCATCGTACGAGCTAATCTTATTTCAATTTTGTTTGTAAGCATATTTCAATACTTGATATTAATGAAATGAAGTGTTATTTCTACTACATATTTGTATTTATGGTTATATCTATAATTTATTGCATTCCTGTTTAAATTCAGATCAATGGTATTAGAGCAGTTTTCTCTTTCTCTATTTTTCTTTGCATGTCCCCAACGAGGTTGGGATATAAGGAGTTAGGGCTTGAACTGGTCAAACCTTTGCAAGACCAGCCTTGCAAATCTCGACGGCCTCACATGATAGACAAAAAAAAGACAAGGAGGCATGAGATACTTTCAAAATATTGCTTGAAGAAGCCCTCGAGAGACAGAGGAACGCGATGATGGACAACTTTTCCCAGATCCCTCAACGACTACCCAAGGGCAATGCATCTACTTCCAAAAACTACTCTAGAAGTGGTACAAGTTAACTTTGACATTCCCATATTTGAGGGTTAGATAGATGCGGATGTTGTAGATAAATGGTTAAATATGCTAGAAGGATAATTTTCTATTCATGATTTTCCAGTCGAGAAAATATTACTTTTTTCTCTTCTCAAAGCTACCCCCCATGTGAAGGACTGGTGGGAAACCTACTGTGAGAATAAGGATGAAAGTACGCCCTCACTATTTTCGCCTGCACCCACTTGAGATTCATTTTGGGATGCCATCAAGGAGCATTACTACCCTGTCGGGAGCTCTGAGGATACATACATAAAGTGGACCACACTGCGACAAGGAAGGGACCAAGATGTGTCGAAGTTTACCAATGTTTTTCATACCCTTCACACGAAGTTGGGTATCAAGGATTCTGAAAAACATTTAGTACTCTAGTACCGTGGCTGCCCACATAGGTACATCCAGGATGATATGGCGTTCCTGGACATCTCCATGCTTGACATGACGCACTGATACACTGTCAAGATTGAGTATAGTCTTAAATAGAAAAAGCGAGACTTTGAACCTGCGAATCTGAAGCAAGGGAAAGATGCCTCCAAACCGCAAATCAAAGGGAAAAGTCAAGGTGGAGCGACCTAAGATAACCTGCTGAAGCCACAAGCAAAGAAGAACACCATGAAGATAAAGAAGGACACAGGAAAGTGGTGTGAGTTCCATAAGAGCTCCACTCACAATAGAAGTGAGTGTTGGGGCAAGCAAACACTGGTGCCCAAGATGAAGGCTTTTGAGTCCGATGCATTTTTCGACTTTGAGTCAGAACCTGACAAGGGGAATGGAAAAGGGAATCAGATCATTGACTTGGAGCCCAGTGCCACTATGGCCACCACCAAGATCCAAAAGATTGATCCTGAAGAGGGGGAGCGCCTATTCCACTCACAGAAGTGGGTGAAGGGTTCTCCGTTGCAGTTCATTGTCGACAACGAGAGCCAAAATAACCTCATTTCAGAAGAGTTCGTGAAGCGGCTAGTCCTACCAACTACAACACATTTATAACCGTACACAATCGAGTGGATTCACCAAGGACGAGATCTCCACATCAGCCAGTAGTTCCACCTTCCCTACATCATCAAGCCCTTCATGGATAATGTATTGTGTGATGTTGTTCCTCTTGAAGTTTGTGATGTATTATTAGGACAACCATACTTATGGAAGCAACATGCTGTATATGAGTCTACACCTCGCTTTGTTATTATTTCTTTGGGTACTAAGTTATACAGGATACCAGAGGTAGCCCCACCTACTGCCATCTATTTGATATTTGCTAAGCAATGCAGTAAGGTCATCTCCCAGACTGGGAAATTTGTTTTCTTTCTGATTCACTCTCAAAGTAAGGGGAAGGTCGTAGCAACATCCATGGCCCCGGGAAGGGTTCCTGCAAGCAACATAAGAAGGTGGATATATTCGTGGAAGAATATAGGGACATCTTCTCCTCACCCACAGAGGTACCTGTTGAGTCTTGAAAATGTCATTCATTTCCATTACACTTTCACTATTATGTCCATTATATCACCTCCATTTCACCTCCATTTCACTACTATGTGACCACATTCATCCCACTTTCATTGTCATTGGGCTACCTTTATGTTTTTCCAATATTTATTATTTCTAAGCCTTTTAAGTGAATTTGTGGTTAAACATTAGAAAATAAGGTGCATATGCTTATACCTAACAAATGGGTTGAGTTTGTTGACATGTGTAGGTTGAAAGGAGACTTCTAGAAGACCCTTATGTGGCACTCTAAGGCCAAATTCGAATTTGGTTGGAAAGAATCATGGGATCATGAGGATATGTGTCACATCACCTAATTATATTGTAACTCTAAAAAGACATGTGTCTTATCAGTTCCTATTTTGATTAGGACTCTAGAGGTAGAGGGAGAAATTCATGGATTATCATTAATGAGATGGCTCTCATCTTTTTTTATAAATAGGAGGTCTCTCTCCTTCATTAGTTAGTCTCTTCTTAGTCTCTTTTTAGTCTCATGGCTTTTGAAAGCTTTTGTACTTTGCACTTTTGAAGAAATTGAATAAAGCTTTGATGTTCTCAACATGGAAGGAGATGTGAAGTAGATGTCATGGAGCACATTA
>APFE031591864.1:292593-306654 GCA_000404065.3 Pinus taeda
TTCATTCATGCAATTTTAAGTATGCTTTGATTTTATAGGTAGAATGGGGCCCCTGCCTTGTACAGTTTGAATTATTGCATTTTATTTTCTCCCGGGATTGTGTGTTGTATTTGCTTTAATATCTAATGGTAGTTGCAGTTGTCTTATTCATAGTGCTGCCCTTTTTACTCTGTTTTTTTTAGACTAGTTTTAGTGTAGTTTTACAAGTTGGATGCTAACTAATTTATGCTCTCTTTATCATGAATGGCTTATTTTTCAAGAGAACAGAACATTGATTAATTGCAGCTTGTATTTGAGTAGACTTGGCTTGTGATACTAACACTTTTTCCACTCGTTACACATAATCACATATGTAGGAAGCAGTATGTTGGAAAAGGCTTAGTAGTGTTACAATTTGTCAAATAGAGTAGATTAGAGTTTTTATCAATTCTTGGATTTGTCTTCAGCTACCTTCTAATCGTGTTTTATGCAATGGCGGTAGAAGCAGGGAGTTAGAAGGAGATCATCACTAACAAAAATCCTTGAAGTGATTTTCTTATTTCTTTTATTTGCAGCAGTATGGATAGAGACTAATGCCATTGGATTGTGGTCATTTACTTTCAAGTCATTTCAAGTTCTTTGCTTTCAGTTTCATTTCAAGTTATTTCTTTCAAGCTCTTTCCTTGCAAGTTTAAAGTTTGATTACTTTCTAGACTTATTTCTAACTACTTCTTAATCGTGTTTACATAGTACGGTATGTTGAAGCAGGGAGTTAGGAAGAGTTGAACATTATAACTGGTCTTTAAAGTGGTTTTTCTTACTTGTCACTTTAGAGCTTGATTACTTTTTGGACTTATTCTTAATCGTGCTTAAATTTTATGTTGAAAGCAGAAGGTTAGGAAGAGTTGAACATTATAACTTTATAAACAACGAAGTAAGAAAGAGGTTAACTAAGCACATATAGTGCACCACACTTCATCAGTTTACGAACCCCGGGTTGACAATTAATACTAGCAATTTAGATAACACTAAATTGACTAAACAGTACCCTTGCATTGTCAGGTCAAGCATTCAATCAATCTGACTCACGGAGCACCTCTACCTAACTGGATTATATATTGCCTCTTCATTATGTAAAATGAAGATATAAAGCAGCAAATGCAGGAGTTGCTGCAAAAAGGGCACATCTGACCAAGTTCCTCGCCTTGTGGGAGCCCGATTGTACTTGTACAAAAGATGGATGGGACTTGGAGGCTTTGCATTGGTTATCGGGAACTAAACAAAATCCCTGCCAGGAACAGGTATCCAATCCCACAGATTGATGACTTGCTGGAACAACTCAAGGGGCGAAGTATTTTAGCAAGATCGATCTGAAGTTTGGTTATCACCAGGTTCCAATAGAGCCCACAAATTTATGGAAGACCGCCTTTAAATACAAGGAAGGCCTTTTTAAATGGTTGGTTGTGCCCTTTAGGTTGAAAAATTCCCTTGCTACTTTTATGAGGTTAATAGATGACATCTTGTGGCCCTTTTCCATCTCATTCGTGGTGATTTTTTTGGATGACATCCTCATCTTTAGTAAGAGTTTGGAAGGACACTTGCAACACATTCGTTAGGTACTTCAAACCCTTCGACAATAGAAACTATGTACTAACTTGGAGAAATGCACCTTTGGCATGAGCCAGGTCCAATACTTGGTTTACATCATATATGAGCGTGGCGTGCATGTGGAACCCTCCAAGATCCAATTTATTCAGGATTGGCCAAACCCCACCACTCTAACGGAGCTTCGTAGCTTTTTGGGCCTTGAAATTTTTTATTAGAGGTTTGTGTTGGGATTCTCACATATCACTTGGCCTTTGAGTCAAATTACTAAGGGCGGGGCAAAATTAAAGTTTCCCTGGTTCGAGTCCCAACAGAAGGCGTTCGTTGAGTTGAAGCACCACCTTTTCTCTGCACCAATACTCACACTGCTAGACCTGCATCAACCATTTGAAATCAAGACAGGTGCCTTAGACTATGCTATTGGTGTAGTCCTCATCTAGCATGGGCATCCAGTGGCCTATCATAGTGAGACACTTTCCAATAAAATTTTGAAGTACCCCACTTATGATAAGGAGATGTATTCCATTGTGCAGGCCTGCTGACAATGGAAGCACTACATTATGATGAAGGATATAGTCATCCACACCGATCACCGACCTCTTTAGTTTATAAAGACACAAGGGCAGTTGTAGAACGATCACCATCATAAGTGGTCTACATATCTGCAACAATTCCACTTGAACATTAAATATAAAAAAGGCAACACCAATCGCGTTGCACACTGCCTCAGCTGGCCCCCCAGTTGTAGCACTAACTAATGTTCTCAATTCTTATGGTCATGAGACCTTTGGATGGCTGCAACTATACAAAAATGATCCAGAGTTCACCTCAAAATACCAGCTGTTGGTAGCTGGAAAGAAAGATCATGATTTCCACCTCTAGGATGAATTATCATGCTATCTGGGACACCTTTGTGTTCCTTCAAGCGCGTGTGCTAAGATGATTTGGGAGGCGCACTACAGGAGGGTCATATGACACTTTGGTGTGGAGAAAACTGTGGCTATACTACATAAGTACTTTTATTGGCCCAAACTCTGACTGGATGTTGGGAAATATATTAGATCCTGCATTGCCTCCGCCATTTCCAAGCCAACCATCAAGAAGCAAGGGCTGCACACTCCTCTGCCTACTCCCAGATAGCCATTGGAATCCATCTCCATGGACTATATGTCTAACGTCCCTTCTACCAATCATGGTAATGACTATGTATTTGTGGTCATGCACAAATTTTCTAAGATGACCATACTGGCAGCCTACGAGACGAGTATCACAAAAAATGACACTACCAAACTCTTCTTTGAATGAGTATGGGTATATTTTGGGACCAAGTAGACCAATATATTAGATCGGGATAACAGGTTCTTGAGCACATTCTGGTCAAGCTTCTGGACACTATTGGACACCAAGCTCACCAAATCAACTGCCTTCCATCCCCAAACCGATGGCCAGACGGAGGTCGTCAATAGGATGATAGTGCACATACTCTGCATGTACAAATCCAAGCATCCTCAAACCTGGGATGAGAGCCTTCCATATGTGCAACATAGTTATAATAAAGCTGTCCATAGTTTGACTCATCATAGTCCCTTTCAAGTGGGTCTAGGATTTCAACCATTGTGTCTAATTGATGTTTCCATGCCTCATGCGACTATGCAAACATAATCCACACATGTATTATCCAAGGCTGATAAAGTGACCAGATTTATTGAATGCATCCAACACATCCACCAATAAGTTCATGACATTTGGGAGAATTCAAATGCCAAGTACAAGTAGCGACATGATCAACATCGGGTGCCACACAAGTTTCTGGTGGGTGACAAAGTATGGTTGCATTTATAGAAAGAATGCCTTACATGAACCCATCGGAAGCTCAGACCACTCCTATATGGTCCTTACACCATTACCAAGGTTGTGGGAGACAATGTTTTTGAGCTCAACATTCCCCCATTCCTTGGCCTGCACCCAATGTTCAATGTGGATCACCTTCGACGATACTTCCCAACATTACTGGACACATCAGACATTGTAGAACAAATCACACCAACAAAGTTAAACCTAGACTACATGGAACATGCCACAACTGATTGGATTATGGACACACAAGTCAAGAACACTTTCTAACAAAAGAGTCAACTATATCAGGTTGTCAAAGCTAGCCAACTCATGCACCAAGTCAAGTGGCTCACCAGGGACCAGGTTCAACAAAAGTTTCCTCACCTCATGGAGGCTCTACATGCAATGGGGACCATTGCTTCCTAAGGGGTGAGGAATGATCCAGGTGGATATTGGTGGCCACCAACCTATCCCACCTAGAGCTCCAGTCAGTTTCATTTGTTTCCTTTTTTATTTTAGCATTTACTATTTTTAGTAGTTTTTCAGGTCTTGAACTTTCAGAGCAATTTTGACCCACTAAATGGTGTTTTTTGAGGTCCACTGCAGGCCTGTGGCCAAAGTCAATGGCCTATGACAAGCCTTGTAGTACATAGAGAGACCTTTCCAACAAGGTATCATATGCACCAAACGAAGATAATATGACTCAGTTATGTCCCCGGGAAGTTGGCTGCCCAACTAACCCCAATGGGGCCCACAAACTCTTAGCATTACATCTCCTTGGGTTATGGTTTTGGTTGTTTAGGGTTTTCTCATGTTTTTCAATAATAAATAACCCCTTGAGCCTCATTATAACTTAGTTCAAAGGCATGCAACTGCCACATCTCTTCTCAGAGATAAGCTACCATTGCATGAGCTAGTCTTATTTCCATTATGTTTGTAAGCATATTTCAGTATTTGATATTGATGAAATGAAGTGTTATTTCTATTGCATCTTTGTATTTGTGGTTATATATGTAATTTATTGCATTCCTGTTTAAATTCAGATCATGCTGGGAGATGTTAATTCCGTTGCGTTAAATTCAAGGGAATTTGTGTCATATGAGTTTTAAAAGAAACAACTATTAGACATTGTAGGACACATGGGCACATTGAAGGGGGACTGAAGGTATATCATCCCTTGGTAAGTTATATATTCATTATATATTTTCTTTATATTAATCATATTTGTAAAATTTTATATTCTTATAATATTTGTATGTAAACTAATTTTACATGATTATTTCTAATTATAAAATTAAGTTGGCCGCTTCCCAACGTGGAAGGACTGGAGCGGACCTGCGCGGGAGGATTTGGAACTGCACAGCCGCCTGCGTGCGACCCTCGGTGTCACGCCCCTGTAACTTTTTTCGTTTAAACGGGAGGTGCGACACCGCTTTATACCGAGTTCAGGTATAAACGGACTACGCCTGAACGACTTCCAACACCAATTTATCTTCCTGATTAGTGTTACTTCGGTTAATTCTTCACAGCTAAACAATCATATAATTAACATACACACAAATCTGTTAACTTATAATATTGTTCAGCAATTATAACTTAAACAGCATCCACAATAAACTTCAATACACATGAATATATCGGGCGGAACCAGTCCCCGAACGAACTGCGTTCCAAACTGTTCTTTTTATAATTTAACAATCCAAATTACAGTGTGCGTGAGCTTTCCCAAGCCTCACGACTTTAGAACCGGCCTCCGGCCAAACCCCAACCAGTTTGATATCGGTTACAATTCTTGAACGACCTGTGTTCCGTCTCCCCGACTATCACTTGGTCGTTCGTGTGAACAGACCCACGGTCCACCCGTTTATCTCTTCCATTCGGCTCCACCGAACAGTGAACGAGCCGCGGCCTTTGTCGAACTGTCACGAGGCTTGACTTCTGTCGTTACGCCGAGTGTATAATTGCACGACCCTCGTGCTGTCTCGATCGATCGGTCAACCCGCCCTCGTTCGCTGTAATTCTGTTGCCCGAAGTGTATCCACACCCCGATTCTGCACTCGTATTCGGCCTGCAGTTGCACTGCGCTATCCCCGACCTCTTCGCCACTTCTTAAGCCAAGTCCTCTTCACATTTTCGCTTTTGCTACTTTGTGTAGACTCCTTGAGAGATAGATCGAAGACCGAATGATGATCTCCAAGTGGTTGAGCGCTCCACTATATATAGGTGACCACGTCGTTCGGTTGAGGGGTGTCGGTTTCCCAAGCCGACCCCCGAATTGTCATTCCGCCACCCCAACTCTTGAGCCGACGTGTAGATTAATTTGAACGCCGCCCAAACTCTTTGGCCGACTCGTTTGAGGAGTCGTGTCATCCAACCGTTCGGCGGGTCGGCCTTATTTCATATGGCCGCCCACGCCACGGTATAAGCCAGCCTCCTTTGTAATACCGCGAGCCCGATCCTTTGTGCTTGTCCACGTCGCAATTGCCATTGTTGTTCGGTCCTTCGCACTTTGTCATCGTTTGCCGGATTTGCCCATGCCGCACATAGGTTGTGTCGTTCGGGCGGGCGCACTCCGTGCCGCCCTGCCTGTGTGGACTGCTCGTTTAACCATTCGGGTGGGCTGTTCGTTCGCCCAATCCACTGTCGGTCCCTTTGCGCTGTCCGTGTAGGCGTCCGCCTTGCTGTCTGGTTAACCACCTCGTAGCCCCGGTTGACTGTTCGTTCGGCGTTTGGGGCAGGTGGGCGCACTGTCGTGTCGCCCACTGCCATCGTTCCACGATCACCCGCTTTGCCCAACGATCATATTCGTGTCGGGTTGCTGAACGGTCCGGTGGGTGAGAGTTCGTTCACTGTCGTTCGGGCCGCCCGTCATCGTGCGGAGCGCCCGGTCTCCAGGGCGTTACATCCTCCCCCACCTTATTCCGTTGTCGTCCCGACAACCTCCATACCATCGTGCCCCCTTCGGTTCTTCTCATCAAGCCACCCTCCCGTTTTGTGATCCTGTGCACGTCCCGGGAGTATGTATCCCATACTACATCAAGTCGGAATTTAGACATCGACCAGGTTCCTCAATGTGTCAAACCTCCAAGTCACCATGTATGGACCTTGGTGTAGGTGTCGTGTGATCACCCACAGTTTCGGTCCTCTGCCCAGGCTCGCGGGAACCCCACTTTTCTGCTGCACATCGGACCTTCCTGCCCAATCTCCTTACGGGCTCACTGCCTTGAGCAGCCAACGGTGAGCCCGGTCTCCTGTTTCATTTAAGCAGACGTTGAAGGGGACGAGCCGGGTGGCTCTCTGCCAATCCACTCGATCCATGTATCTGGGTCCTCCATCTCCATCCGTTGTAAGTATGCTTCATGGTCCTCCTCCTGAACGACCTGCCTAGCATACATCATGTCCATCTCGTCATCTTCTTCTATCTTCTCCAACCTCCTTGTTAAATCTAGGATGCTGTCCGAGAGTGATTTGATGACTAAGTCCTGATCGGTGAGCTTTGCTTCCATGCTAACAAGCTTCTTGCTCACTTCTTCGCTTCTTTCCACCTGCATCCCACCCAACCTATGATCCTTCTTGGTCACACCCACCGTAGGTACTCCTATGGGTATGTTCGACCGTCCGTCATAGATGTAGAGTTTTCTAAGATGAGGTACTACCATGGCCTCATGCTGCTTCATGAACTCCATTCCCAATACTGCTTCGTAGTCATCGATTCGTACTACGGTGAAGTCCACCTTCCCGGACCACTCACCTAGTCCAATCTCTACTTTTTCTGCTATACCCAAAATTGCCGTTGGAGGGGAATTCACGGTCTTCATGTGTGCTTCTATCGGCACGAACTTCAAACCCAGCTTCCTCACTATGTCTTCGCTCATGAAGTTGTGCGAGGCCCCACTGTCCACCATGGTGAGAACCTTGCTTTTACCAATCTTCATGTTTACGTACTCCAACCTATTCCTTTCAGGGTCCCTTCTAGAGGTGGTCTCTGTCGTGGCTGAGGCTCCTAGGATTTGCATCATCCCTATAGAAGTGTTGTCCTCCTCTTCTTCTTGAACGGTAGCAGTCACTTTCGGCTTAGAAGCGCAGTTCTTTTCCATGTGTGGACCTCCGCATAACCAACACTTCAAAGGTTTTTTCTCCTTTGTCGAGTTCTCAACTTTTGATGTCTCTTCCCTCCTCTTTTCCTTTGGCTTTTCAGGCTTCCTTTTCTCATTGGAAGTCTCGTCGTAGTGGTCCACGAGCCTATCCACCGCAGCAAATGCTTCCTCGAGGGTCCTAATCTTCTGCCTCTTTACCTCGTTCCGAGCCCACGGCTTTAGTCCAATAATGAAATTGAAGACTTTATCCTTCTCGGACATGTCGGGCAGTTCCAGAACCGCACTCGAATATTCTTGCTGGTATGTCTGTAAGCTCCCTGTTTGTTTGATATACTTGATCCGAGTCCTTGCTTCCCACGTTTCGTCCTGCGGGCTAAAGTGAGTCTGCATGGCCTTCTTCATATCCTCCCAGGAGGTAATGTCATCAGCATTGCCGTTGGCAATCTGATCTGCCCTCCTTCTCCACCACATCTTGGCATCGTTTGTCAGGAACTGAGCAGCTACTTTAACTTGCGCTTCCCCTTTCGCGAGGTTCAGCCTCTCCAGGTACTGCTCCATATCCCACAAAAAGTTCCCAAGGATCTTCGCACTTCTTGCCCCATCGTACGATTCTAGCTCCTTGACTTTTACGTGGGGCACTCCCCCACCTGAATTATGCCTCAAAGCTCTTTTCAGTACCGCTATTTCATCTTGGGCACTTTCAAGAGCTTGTTTTGCTTTGTCGAGTACTCCCTTCAAATTCCCAATTTTGGCCAAACCTTGGTCTCTAGACTCCTCGACTTCCTTCAATCTCTCCTCAAGTCGAGTGCACCAGAGGTCGTTGAACTCAAGCCTCGCCTTAAGTTCGTCATTCTGGTCCAGAAGCCCGTCATGTTTCTGCTGGATTTTCTCGAACGCTTCCTTTACCCCGGAGATGGCCTCACGTTCCCTGTCTAACGCTTCCATCCCTTGGCTCGAAGAACTCTCCAAACTGTCCATCTTCTCGATCACCTTCTTAACGAAATCGGGAGTCGTTTCCCTTGTCTCATCCCTCGTCGCATGGTTCCCTGTTTGAGAATTGGCAGCCATCTTATTCTTTTGTGATCTGGTTCCAACCATTCACTCAGATCCGCCTGAGCTTCACGTCTTCTTGTTCGCAGGCTAAACCCGCTCTGATACCATCTGTCACGCCCCCGTAACTTTTTTCGTTTAAACGGGAGGTGCGGCACCACTTTATACCGGGTTCAAGTATAAACGGACTACGCCTGAACGACTTCCAACACCAATTTATCTTCCTGATTAGTGTTACTTCGGTTAATTCTTCACAGCTAAACAATCATATAATTAACATACACACAAATCTGTTAACTTATAATATTGTTCAGCAATTATAACTTAAACAGCATCCACAATAAACTTCAATACACATGAATATATCGGGCGGAACCAGTCCCCGAACGAACTGCGTTCCAAACTGTTCTTTTTATAATTTAACAATCCAAATTACAGTGTGCGTGAGCTTTCCCAAGCCTCACGACTTTAGAACCGGCCCGCGGCCAAACCCCAACCAGTTTGATATCGGTTACAATTCTTGAACGACCTGCGTTCCGTCTCCCCGACTATCACTTGGTCGTTCGTGTGAACAGACCCACGGTCCACCCGTTTATCTCTTCCGTTCGGCTCCACCGAACAGTGAACGAGCCGCGGCCTTTGTCGAATTGTCACAAGGCTTGACTTCTGTCGTTACGCCGAGTGTATAATTGCACGACCCTCGTGCTGTCTCGATCGATCGGTTAACCCGCCCTCGTTCGCTGTAATTCTGTTGCCCGAAGTGTACCCACACCCCGGTTCTGCACTCGTATTCGGCCTGCAGTCGCACTGCGCTATCCCCGACCTCTTCGCCACTTCTTAAGCCAAGTCCTCTTCACATTTTCGCTTTTGCTACTTCGTGTAGACTCCTTGAGAGATAGATCGAAGACCGAATGATGATCTCCAAGTGGTTGAGCGCTCCACTATATATAGGTGACCACGTCGTTCGGTTGAGGGGTGTCAGTTTCCCAAGCCGACCCCCGAATTGTCATTCCGCCGCCCCAACTCTTGAGCCGACGTGTAGATTAATTTGAACTCCGCCCAAACTCTTTGGCCGACTCGTTTGAGGAGTCGTGTCATCCAACCGTTCGGCGGGTCAACCTTATTTCATATGGCCGCCCACGCCACAGTATAAGCCAGCCTCCTTTGTAATACCGCGCGCCCGATCCTTTGTGCTTGTCCACGTCGCAATTGCCATTGCTGTTCGGTCCTTCGCACTTTGTCATCGTTTGCCGGATTTGCCCATGCCGCACATAGGTTGTGTCGTTCGGGCGGGTGCACTCCGTGCCGCCCTGCCTGTGTGGACTGCTCGTTTAACCATTCGGGTGGGCTGTTCGTTCGCCCAATCCACTGTCGGTCCCTTTGCGCTGTCCGTGTAGGCGTCCGCCCTGCTGTCCGGTTAACCACCTCGTAGCCCCGGCTGACTGTTCGTTCGGCGTTTGGGGCGGGTGGGCGCACTGTCGTGTCGCCCACCGCCATCGTTCCACGATCACCCACTTTGCCCAACGATCATATTCGTGTCGGGTTGCTGAACGGTCCGGTGGGTGAGAGTTCGTTCACTGTCGTTTGGGCTGCCCGTCGTCGTGCGGAGCGCCCGGTCTCCAGGGCGTTACACTCGGCCTCGAGGCTCTGAGGCCTGACCAACATTGATTCGGGCCTCGGCCTCAGCCATGGCCCATCCATATTTTTCCCAAGGGGATTCTGAGAAAGCCTTCTCAGATCTGGTAAAATCCCTTCCCCCCCTCCGCCCTAAGCCTGCAACTTCGAAATTTGTAAAGAAACTGGATATTCTCCAGGAAGTTCAGCTGCCACCACCCCTTTCTCGCATGGTAGCTCTATCTTTGGCTGAAAAAGGACTTATTGGGCAATTCACAGGATTATGGCCCTCACCAAGAACGGTGCAAAGATGGGTTGAGCGGAACTGGTCTGATAAAATCCCCGGGAAAATATCAATATGATTTTGTGGAAAAGGCTATTATACTTTTCCTTTTGAATCAAAAGAAGATAAAGACCTAATCTTCAGAAACGAACCTTACTTCATGGACTCTCGAGGCCTTTACCTCAAGAAATGGACTCCAGATTTTGATCTGGAGCTGGACATTCCCAATGCGGCCCCAGTCTGGGTTCGCCTCCCCCATCTGCCGCTGCATTGTTGGGGGGATGATTCGGTCAAGGCAATAGGTAATGCGGTTGGTAAATATATCGACAAAAGCGAACCCAAGGATAACATGCAGGCTTGTGCAAGGATATGCGTGGAGGTGGACCTAGGGAAAGGACTGCCTGAAGCCATCAAGCTAAAGGTGGATGACTGGAGCCACATTCAACAGCTGGATTACGAGCAGATCCCATTCAAAGTAAGGTATGTCATGAATATGGGCACTTTGCCAATAGATGCACTAAGGTTACTAATATTGAGAATGATGAGCAAGGTGGACATTGGGAGCCTGTTAAAAAAAAGAAATATAACCCCCCCTCTAAACCCGTTACAAATCCTGACATCCCTGGATCGTCCACCATTGTCCTCCTTCCCCTCCTCCCTTTCCTTCTGGCCTCTCCCAAGATCCGCCAATCCCTTCATCCTCCAATACCTTTCTTTTTCTTGCCTCGGAAGATCCTCTCCGAGACCCTCCCTCTTCGGATTTACCCGACCCTCCCCATATCCCTTTAACCTCTTCTCAGCCTTCCCAGGAGGCCTCTCCTTCCAGATCTACTAGAAGCTCCTCCAAAGAGCTGGGAACAACTAGCGATACTCATAAGAAACCAGGTCCAGGAAGGAAATCAGCCAAGCAGCATAGAGAAGAAAGTACCCAGAAGGACATAGCAATGGGATTTCAAACTCCAATGGAATCCTTTATCATCGGGCACCATGAAAAAGAAGCAGCAGGGAAAGATCCTAAGAGGCGAGCACCTCTCCGTATGCCCAATGCACCATGATGAAAGTTCTCTCAGGGAACAGTAGGGGTTTGGGACATCCCTCTAAAATAACAACCCTGAGAGATCTTCTTTTCAATGAAAGACCTGAAATACTACTGGTCCAAGAGACCAAACAAAATCAGCGAGAAATGAAAAAAATCATTGATACTCAAAAGCAATACTTAGGCGTCATCAACAGCTCTAGAGGAGCTTCAGGAGTAATAGTTACCATTTGGAATAGTTAGAACTGGAATTGTGATTCAACTATCATCAACCAAAATTGGATCAGGACCAAACTGGACAGCAAAAAGGGGGACAAAAGTCTAATCATATATAACGTATATGTACCCAACCACTACAGGGAAAAGAAGCTTTGCTGGAATGAGTTGAGGGAAAGCATTGAGAGCGAACATACCACCAATATGATAGTAGCTGGAGACTTCAATATGATACTCCACGCTAATGAAAAAAGAGGTGGAAACTTTATTCACGACCCCTTTAGAAACCAACTGGAGGCAATAATGCAGGAGAATGAGATGGTGGATATAATACCTAAAAATCGAAGATATACTTGGAGCAACCGAAGAATGGGAGCTGGCAACATCATGGAGCGCCTGGACAGATTTCTGGTAAACATATCCTTCCTCTCCACCTTCGCTGTTGGTTACACTAGCATTCTCAATTCCTTTGCCTCCGACCATTACCCCATCTCTCTTACGCTGGAATCTCACCATTCCTTAGGACCAATCCCCTTTAAATTTAGCCCATTATGGACCCGAAATCCTTCAGTTAGAGCAACTGTTGAAACGGTTTGGAGACAACACATAGAGGGGTTGCCCATCTATATTTGGGAGACCAAAATCAAGAATGTCAGAAGAGCACTTAAGGACTGGGCCAAAAACAGCTACCAGGAGCCAGAGGAGACAAAAAAGAAAATCAAGCAAGCCTTGGAAGAGGTGCAAACCCAGATAGAGGATCACGGGCTCTCCCATCAATTCAAAACTCAGGAATACGCTCTTCAGGGACAGCTTATGTATATCAACAGAGAGGAAGAAATTAAGTGGAGGACCAAATCCAGGCAATTATGGTTGAAGGGAGGGGATAAAAACACAGCTTATTTTCACAAACAAGCCACTGCTCGGAGGATAAGGAACAACGTTAGCTCCATTATTGACAACGAAGGAAACAAGCACAACAATCAAGTAGACATAAAAAAGGCAGCTTCCTCCCATTACAAGGATCTTCTCACCGAAAGCCAAGGAGAGGAAGATTATTCAGATATGCTCCAATACCTCCCTAAGGGCATCACCAAGGATTTGAATGATATGCTAAACCATGAAATCGATGAAGAAGAGATCAGAAGAACAATCTGGACTCTGCAGCCAGATAAAGCTCCTCGGCCAGACGGATTCCCCATCTGCTTCTATAGGGAATACTGGCAGCTGATTAAGAAGGATCTAACAAAAATGCTCAGAGGGGTGCAAAGAAAAGGGAAAATGGGAGGCTTCACCAATTCCACCTTTCTTACTCTCATTCCCATAGAGAAAAGGCCCACCTCTTTCTCCAGATTTCGGCCAATATCCTTATGCAATTCTTCTTACAAGATTTTTACTAAAACTTTAGCCACAAGACTCAAGCCTCTTCTCCCAACTCTGATATCTGAAAACCAAGGCAGATTTATTTCTAATAGACAGATTCACGACTCCATAATCTTGGTTCAAGAAGCCATTCGTTCAAGCCTCTCAAGACAAGAAAAAGGATTCATGCTCAAACTCGATTTAGCCAATGCCTTTGATCGGGTTAGACACTCCTTTTTATTTTCTGTTTTAAAAAAAATGGGATTTGACTCCTCCTTTATCAACACCATAGCTGCCTGTATCTTTGGACCCTGGATATCCCCCCTGATCAATGGTCGCCCATGCGAAGCATTCCAATCCTTTAGGGGTCTTAGACAAGGCTGCCCTCTATCCCCTTACCTTTTCATTCTCATGGCAGAATCGTTCAGCAAAGTCTTGGATCACAACAGAAGAGTTGGCCTCATAACCGGAATTAAATATGGAAATGGAGCCAAGAACATCAACCACTCTCAGTTTTTAGATGATACTCTCTTGATTGGGGGAGCTTCAACCACTATAGCAAGGCATTTCAAGACCCTTCTCGACCAATATATGGACTGCTCAGGAGGGGCTGTTAATTATCAAAAAAGCTGTGTCTATGGTTGGAATATAACCAACCAAGTGGCCCATAGTATTGCCAACATATTTGGAGTCAATTACAAAATGAAGTGGGAACATTTCTCTTACTTAGGCATGTCTGTGAGCCTAGGGCCTTTGAAAGCGGAGACATGGAATGAGATTATTGACAAAGTTAAAAGGAAAATACAGCAATGGGGAACACTCTGGCTCAATCTGGCAGGTAGACTCATCCTTCTCAAGTCAGGTATAACTTCCCTTCCTCTCTATCGATTCACTCTTTATCAGGCTCCTGCCACTTTCCATCATAAATTGGAAGTAGCCCTTCGACATTTTCTATGGCAAGGGGGAAAGAAAGAAAAGAGCAGGTT
>APFE031591864.1:306664-319283 GCA_000404065.3 Pinus taeda
TAAACAGCATCCACAATAAACTTCAATACACATGAATATATCGGGCGGAACCAGTCCCCGAACGAACTGCGTTCCAAACTGTTCTTTTTATAATTTAACAATCCAAATTACAGTGTGCGTGAGCTTTCCCAAGCCTCACGACTTTAGAACCGGCCCGCGGCCAAACCCCAACCAGTTTGATATCGGTTACAATTCTTGAACGACCTGCGTTCCGTCTCCCCGACTATCACTTGGTCGTTCGTGTGAACAGACCCACGGTCCACCCGTTTATCTCTTCCGTTCGGCTCCACCGAACAGTGAACGAGCCGCGGCCTTTGTCGAATTGTCACAAGGCTTGACTTCTGTCGTTACGCCGAGTGTATAATTGCACGACCCTCGTGCTGTCTCGATCGATCGGTTAACCCGCCCTCGTTCGCTGTAATTCTGTTGCCCGAAGTGTACCCACACCCCGGTTCTGCACTCGTATTCGGCCTGCAGTCGCACTGCGCTATCCCCGACCTCTTCGCCACTTCTTAAGCCAAGTCCTCTTCACATTTTCGCTTTTGCTACTTCGTGTAGACTCCTTGAGAGATAGATCGAAGACCGAATGATGATCTCCAAGTGGTTGAGCGCTCCACTATATATAGGTGACCACGTCGTTCGGTTGAGGGGTGTCAGTTTCCCAAGCCGACCCCCGAATTGTCATTCCGCCGCCCCAACTCTTGAGCCGACGTGTAGATTAATTTGAACTCCGCCCAAACTCTTTGGCCGACTCGTTTGAGGAGTCGTGTCATCCAACCGTTCGGCGGGTCAACCTTATTTCATATGGCCGCCCACGCCACAGTATAAGCCAGCCTCCTTTGTAATACCGCGCGCCCGATCCTTTGTGCTTGTCCACGTCGCAATTGCCATTGCTGTTCGGTCCTTCGCACTTTGTCATCGTTTGCCGGATTTGCCCATGCCGCACATAGGTTGTGTCGTTCGGGCGGGTGCACTCCGTGCCGCCCTGCCTGTGTGGACTGCTCGTTTAACCATTCGGGTGGGCTGTTCGTTCGCCCAATCCACTGTCGGTCCCTTTGCGCTGTCCGTGTAGGCGTCCGCCCTGCTGTCCGGTTAACCACCTCGTAGCCCCGGCTGACTGTTCGTTCGGCGTTTGGGGCGGGTGGGCGCACTGTCGTGTCGCCCACCGCCATCGTTCCACGATCACCCACTTTGCCCAACGATCATATTCGTGTCGGGTTGCTGAACGGTCCGGTGGGTGAGAGTTCGTTCACTGTCGTTTGGGCTGCCCGTCGTCGTGCGGAGCGCCCGGTCTCCAGGGCGTTACACTCGGCCTCGAGGCTCTGAGGCCTGACCAACATTGATTCGGGCCTCGGCCTCAGCCATGGCCCATCCATATTTTTCCCAAGGGGATTCTGAGAAAGCCTTCTCAGATCTGGTAAAATCCCTTCCCCCCCTCCGCCCTAAGCCTGCAACTTCGAAATTTGTAAAGAAACTGGATATTCTCCAGGAAGTTCAGCTGCCACCACCCCTTTCTCGCATGGTAGCTCTATCTTTGGCTGAAAAAGGACTTATTGGGCAATTCACAGGATTATGGCCCTCACCAAGAACGGTGCAAAGATGGGTTGAGCGGAACTGGTCTGATAAAATCCCCGGGAAAATATCAATATGATTTTGTGGAAAAGGCTATTATACTTTTCCTTTTGAATCAAAAGAAGATAAAGACCTAATCTTCAGAAACGAACCTTACTTCATGGACTCTCGAGGCCTTTACCTCAAGAAATGGACTCCAGATTTTGATCTGGAGCTGGACATTCCCAATGCGGCCCCAGTCTGGGTTCGCCTCCCCCATCTGCCGCTGCATTGTTGGGGGGATGATTCGGTCAAGGCAATAGGTAATGCGGTTGGTAAATATATCGACAAAAGCGAACCCAAGGATAACATGCAGGCTTGTGCAAGGATATGCGTGGAGGTGGACCTAGGGAAAGGACTGCCTGAAGCCATCAAGCTAAAGGTGGATGACTGGAGCCACATTCAACAGCTGGATTACGAGCAGATCCCATTCAAAGTAAGGTATGTCATGAATATGGGCACTTTGCCAATAGATGCACTAAGGTTACTAATATTGAGAATGATGAGCAAGGTGGACATTGGGAGCCTGTTAAAAAAAAGAAATATAACCCCCCCTCTAAACCCGTTACAAATCCTGACATCCCTGGATCGTCCACCATTGTCCTCCTTCCCCTCCTCCCTTTCCTTCTGGCCTCTCCCAAGATCCGCCAATCCCTTCATCCTCCAATACCTTTCTTTTTCTTGCCTCGGAAGATCCTCTCCGAGACCCTCCCTCTTCGGATTTACCCGACCCTCCCCATATCCCTTTAACCTCTTCTCAGCCTTCCCAGGAGGCCTCTCCTTCCAGATCTACTAGAAGCTCCTCCAAAGAGCTGGGAACAACTAGCGATACTCATAAGAAACCAGGTCCAGGAAGGAAATCAGCCAAGCAGCATAGAGAAGAAAGTACCCAGAAGGACATAGCAATGGGATTTCAAACTCCAATGGAATCCTTTATCATCGGGCACCATGAAAAAGAAGCAGCAGGGAAAGATCCTAAGAGGCGAGCACCTCTCCGTATGCCCAATGCACCATGATGAAAGTTCTCTCAGGGAACAGTAGGGGTTTGGGACATCCCTCTAAAATAACAACCCTGAGAGATCTTCTTTTCAATGAAAGACCTGAAATACTACTGGTCCAAGAGACCAAACAAAATCAGCGAGAAATGAAAAAAATCATTGATACTCAAAAGCAATACTTAGGCGTCATCAACAGCTCTAGAGGAGCTTCAGGAGTAATAGTTACCATTTGGAATAGTTAGAACTGGAATTGTGATTCAACTATCATCAACCAAAATTGGATCAGGACCAAACTGGACAGCAAAAAGGGGGACAAAAGTCTAATCATATATAACGTATATGTACCCAACCACTACAGGGAAAAGAAGCTTTGCTGGAATGAGTTGAGGGAAAGCATTGAGAGCGAACATACCACCAATATGATAGTAGCTGGAGACTTCAATATGATACTCCACGCTAATGAAAAAAGAGGTGGAAACTTTATTCACGACCCCTTTAGAAACCAACTGGAGGCAATAATGCAGGAGAATGAGATGGTGGATATAATACCTAAAAATCGAAGATATACTTGGAGCAACCGAAGAATGGGAGCTGGCAACATCATGGAGCGCCTGGACAGATTTCTGGTAAACATATCCTTCCTCTCCACCTTCGCTGTTGGTTACACTAGCATTCTCAATTCCTTTGCCTCCGACCATTACCCCATCTCTCTTACGCTGGAATCTCACCATTCCTTAGGACCAATCCCCTTTAAATTTAGCCCATTATGGACCCGAAATCCTTCAGTTAGAGCAACTGTTGAAACGGTTTGGAGACAACACATAGAGGGGTTGCCCATCTATATTTGGGAGACCAAAATCAAGAATGTCAGAAGAGCACTTAAGGACTGGGCCAAAAACAGCTACCAGGAGCCAGAGGAGACAAAAAAGAAAATCAAGCAAGCCTTGGAAGAGGTGCAAACCCAGATAGAGGATCACGGGCTCTCCCATCAATTCAAAACTCAGGAATACGCTCTTCAGGGACAGCTTATGTATATCAACAGAGAGGAAGAAATTAAGTGGAGGACCAAATCCAGGCAATTATGGTTGAAGGGAGGGGATAAAAACACAGCTTATTTTCACAAACAAGCCACTGCTCGGAGGATAAGGAACAACGTTAGCTCCATTATTGACAACGAAGGAAACAAGCACAACAATCAAGTAGACATAAAAAAGGCAGCTTCCTCCCATTACAAGGATCTTCTCACCGAAAGCCAAGGAGAGGAAGATTATTCAGATATGCTCCAATACCTCCCTAAGGGCATCACCAAGGATTTGAATGATATGCTAAACCATGAAATCGATGAAGAAGAGATCAGAAGAACAATCTGGACTCTGCAGCCAGATAAAGCTCCTCGGCCAGACGGATTCCCCATCTGCTTCTATAGGGAATACTGGCAGCTGATTAAGAAGGATCTAACAAAAATGCTCAGAGGGGTGCAAAGAAAAGGGAAAATGGGAGGCTTCACCAATTCCACCTTTCTTACTCTCATTCCCATAGAGAAAAGGCCCACCTCTTTCTCCAGATTTCGGCCAATATCCTTATGCAATTCTTCTTACAAGATTTTTACTAAAACTTTAGCCACAAGACTCAAGCCTCTTCTCCCAACTCTGATATCTGAAAACCAAGGCAGATTTATTTCTAATAGACAGATTCACGACTCCATAATCTTGGTTCAAGAAGCCATTCGTTCAAGCCTCTCAAGACAAGAAAAAGGATTCATGCTCAAACTCGATTTAGCCAATGCCTTTGATCGGGTTAGACACTCCTTTTTATTTTCTGTTTTAAAAAAAATGGGATTTGACTCCTCCTTTATCAACACCATAGCTGCCTGTATCTTTGGACCCTGGATATCCCCCCTGATCAATGGTCGCCCATGCGAAGCATTCCAATCCTTTAGGGGTCTTAGACAAGGCTGCCCTCTATCCCCTTACCTTTTCATTCTCATGGCAGAATCGTTCAGCAAAGTCTTGGATCACAACAGAAGAGTTGGCCTCATAACCGGAATTAAATATGGAAATGGAGCCAAGAACATCAACCACTCTCAGTTTTTAGATGATACTCTCTTGATTGGGGGAGCTTCAACCACTATAGCAAGGCATTTCAAGACCCTTCTCGACCAATATATGGACTGCTCAGGAGGGGCTGTTAATTATCAAAAAAGCTGTGTCTATGGTTGGAATATAACCAACCAAGTGGCCCATAGTATTGCCAACATATTTGGAGTCAATTACAAAATGAAGTGGGAACATTTCTCTTACTTAGGCATGTCTGTGAGCCTAGGGCCTTTGAAAGCGGAGACATGGAATGAGATTATTGACAAAGTTAAAAGGAAAATACAGCAATGGGGAACACTCTGGCTCAATCTGGCAGGTAGACTCATCCTTCTCAAGTCAGGTATAACTTCCCTTCCTCTCTATCGATTCACTCTTTATCAGGCTCCTGCCACTTTCCATCATAAATTGGAAGTAGCCCTTCGACATTTTCTATGGCAAGGGGGAAAGAAAGAAAAGAGCAGGTTCAACTTGGTAAATTGGAAAAATGTAATTCAATCTCAGGACAGAGGGGCCTAGGAATTAGAGCCCCAAGAATCCTCAACCTTTCCTTTGGGGTGAAAATGGTATGGAGGTTAATCACTGGACCCACAGCCTGGTGGAAACAAGTTATGGAGACCAAATACCTCAACTCTCCCGGGCAAAAGCTTCTTCATGCTAGCATACCCAACAAAGACTCCTCCAAAATTTGGCGTTAATGTAAGAAAGCAATTCACATCCTCAAGTAAAATACTTCGAAGATCCATGGGGGGGGGGGGGGGGATAGCATCAATTTTGCCTCAGATAGGATCATGGGGCTCCACCCCTTGAATACCATTGATGAAGCAATTCCCATTATCATATTTCTTAATAGCAGAGGCATTCACAGTCTTGGTCAAATCTCCAAATGGGATCCATGTTCTCATGCCTGGACGGTCTGGGCCTTCCCGGAGACCCCGATGATTCTAGAAGTCAGCCTCAATGCTTTCAAAACACATCTCCACAACAGGGCTCCTATCAAAAAAGATGAAATTGATGGTCTCTGTTGGGACCCCTCTGGATCTACATACACCATAAAGTCAGGTCACCATTACATCTGCAATAGCACCTTCCAGATGCCCCTGTGGAATCACTGGAAAATTACTTGGAGATCAGAAGCTATACCAAAAATAAATTTTTTTATATGGCTCCTCTTAAAAGGTAAAATTCTTACCGCAGAGAACTTAAGTAAAAGAGGAATCAATGGTCCCTCGAGATGTCCTAACTGCTGTAATGCTGAAAAAAAAATGTATCATCTATTTGTAGATTGTCCCTTTGCCAGAGAGTGTTGGAATCAATTGTCCTCCCTTGGCAACATAATTTGGCAGACTCAGCAAAGCATAGTTGAGACAATCTACGCCTGGAAGAAAAGCTGCCCTTGGAGAGAAAAACAGAGCATACTAGTGAAAAGAGTTTGGGATACCCTCCCACATACCCTGCTATGGTGAATTTGGTTGTCCAGAAACAATTTGTTTTTTCAAGATAAAGATCCAAATGTACGAATTACATGTAGTAAAGCGAAAAGCCTGGCCCAGGAGGCAATCGCAATAAAAACTACAGGGAAAATCCAAGCAACATAATTCACAATGGAGGAACGAAACATCATCAGCTATATTTTGGAAAGGCAATGCCAAATCCAAGGTGATCCAATAAAAGGCAGGCTGAATCAAACACAGACCAGAACTTGGGAAATCAGACTTTCAGAACAAGAATTTAACATTTGGGTACAGAGGAGCAATTGTCATTCGCTCTATTTTGACGGAGCCTCCAAATCAAATCCAGGTCAAGCTAGAGTAGGAGGGCTAATCATGGATGAAAAAGGGGACACCATTTTCAGCTATGAATGGAGTTTAGGAAAAATAACGAACAATAGTGCTGAGGCCCTGGCCTTATATCAAGGTCTCCTCCAATTGAAAAAATTGGGAATCAAGAAGGCTATGATATTTGGGGATTCCTCAATTATTATCCGCCTAATGGCTCAGAACCAGAGTTCACCCAACTCCATTCTATAACAAGTCATCCACCGCAATAGAATCCTCCTTCAAAACTTCGAAGAAATTTAGTTCTATCACATACTTCGTAATTTAAATAAAGAGGTAGACAGTAGAGCAAATAGAGCCTGTGGAAGACAGATTGGCGTTCTCAGATGCAACACCGTTGAAAGCCTCCAACCCATTCCATGATAGCAGCTCCTAAAAGGAGAACCACGCACAACGCTGTTAAGAAAGCGTGCGATGGTATGAAGTACTCAGCCTTCAGGACGAATCTCTGCAAATCCAGCGCAGAGGCTCAGAATCCATCTCCCTTAAGTAACATCAGCTCTTCAACTGACGGCAGAATGAGATTTAGGATCGGATTTTTTGATCCTCTTCAGCCTAGCATTTCTCCCGTGACTCGTCCTCCCATCCTCGATTCACTCCCGCTCCATGCTATAATAATCCTTCTCCATCTTCACCTCAGCGCCCAACAGTTTTCTTTTTGCTCTGCAGACTCTTTGAGTAGAAATTTTCTTTGTGCACGTGCAGACTATCTCTTGGTCGAACTGAAGATTCGAAGCCGGACAAGACAACTCTTTACTCAGTCCATAACCTCTCTGGTAATTCACTGTTTAATCTTGGTTCATTTCTTGTCTAACGCACCCTATCTCTGTTCTTACAGGCTATCGGCTCCACAATCCACACTCATCCTCATCACTGTTGTTTTACCCCTTTTCAAGCTCTTCTTTATCTCTTGTCTCAGCAACGTTTACTCAGCTGCTTCATAGCCTTCTTTTTCGCTCAAGAATCCTGCCAAATACCCGGCCTGGTCTACTCTCCTGCTGACCTCTCAGACTGGGCTGAACATTATATTAACACCATTATCATATTTCCCGCCTACTCGTGCCCTTTTGAATTTCGCCACATCCCGCTTCTCAACGCTCGCTGTCTCCCTTTATGCCACCACTCCTCAACAAACATGGCACGTAGTGAAGACTGTCTGCATTGCGCAGACCTGCAGGCAGAGCTGGAAGAGATCAGGACTCAGCAGTCCATCCTGGATGAGCAACATAGGCTTTTGGAATCAAGATCAGAGGAGCAGAACCGTTGGCTTGAAGACCATAACAGAAGGATTGAAGACCAAAATCGCCTTATGAACAAAAAATATAAGGCTGAGATTCAAATCTTTATGCACAGAGTCTCTTCTTTACAAGAGCAGTTTCTTCAACTCTCCAACCGCTGTGCTCACGCTGAAGAATCTATTTCCATCCTTCAGTACATGATGGAGAAGAAAAATGTGGTTGCAACCAGCTCCTCGAGTGTCAAGCAGGAAGGAATAGATAATCAACCGGAAGAATTCACTGCCAGACAAATCCGACACATTATGATCGAATAAATATTTTGCAAATGCCTCTTTTTGTTGTTTACTTTTATAAGAAGTTATAGCTGCACTGTAATAGTTCATAGCAAAAATAGTAGGACAAAGATGAAGAAGATAGCTCTTTTTTGTAAATCTCTTGATCAAGATAGCCAATGGCAACCTATGTACTTAAGGAGACTGAACTCCCTCATCTTTTTCAGAACTTAATACAGCAACCGAAATTGTCAAAAAAAAAAAAATTAAGTTGACCGCTTCGGTGTCTGAATGTGCTAAGTAGTAGTAGAAATGTCATTGTACAAGGTGAGGAACATGGACAGAATATTGAAGATCAAGTTAATGATCCTATGGAAGAAGATGAAAATAATAACATAGTTCAAGATAATGGGACAAATGAATTGACCCAATACTTGTTTGCTCGACTGATTAATGATCAGGATGAGGATAATGATGATATTTTTGATGTACCTCTGCTAAAAAAGGCAACGAAACCACTTTATGAAGGCTAAAGAGAAAATATTCTCTTTGCTACATTATTGTTGGTGAACTTAAAGGTTTTGAATGGTTTGTCAAACACTTATATGACATATATCCTAAGGTATGTAATATGCTTCATCACATATTCTACATAAAAATTGATTTTTTTATTTTTTTAGTATTAATTAATATGTGCAATAAGAATGCAATATTTACGATTAATATTCTTTACACTAAATAGTGATTTTTTATGTTGTAGATTGTTAGGTGAATTTCTGTTACCATCGTCTAATATGTTACATCACACATACTGAGATTTACATGCCATTATGAAAGAAATTGGAATGGAGTATCAAGCTATAAATGCATGTCCTAATGATCATATTATATATTATGAACAACATGCATCGAAAAAAAATGCCCACAATGTCAAAGCAGTAGATATCGAATTGATCAAATAACAAAAATGGTGCCTCAAAAGGTTCTTTGTCATATTTCCATAATTCCAAGTTTGTAGAAATTATTCAAGTCTAAAAGCATAGTACAGTTTATGGATTACCATACATGGAAGAGAAGTGGAGATGGCGTTCTTTGAATGCCTATAGATGGTTACAAATTTATGGAAATTGAGGAAAAATGACCATGTTTTAAAGATGAATCTTGTAATGTGAGGCTTTCAGTGGCAACTGACGGTGTTAATCCACCTGGAAAGCTCATGTCTATTTAGTTAGTGTTGCCAAATTTTGTTATCAACAATAACTTTTCTCCTTGGATGTCAATAAAGAGGGAGCACATAATATTGACAATGATTGTTCCATGTATTTGTTTAAATTAATTTTTCGAATGTAACATTTTCATGTCTTGTTTGTTGCATGAATATATTATATATCTATATATATATATATATAATATATATATATATATATATATATATATATATATATATATATATATATATGTTAATTTCAAACAATTAGGTAAGTACCAAGTTAAATACATGAATGTATATATCGAGCCTATTATCAAATGAGCTACTAAAGTTATGAGTCAAAATCACTATGTATGATGTATGTAAACCAGTAAGAAAGAGTAAATTTCAATTCCATGGAATACCTATATGGACAATTCATAATGCCCCAAGGCTAACAATTTTGTGTGGTATGTAACGTTCCAATATTGCAGTTTAATAATATATAATTATTTGAAGATATAATTCAAGTTTTTTAAATAATCCCTTTGTATAATTGACATTAATCCATCTCTTGTAGGGCTTCATATGAAGAGTAAATTTACATGTTCAGTTTGTGGTCCTAAGATGAAATATCATCCTTCAAAAAGTTTAGGAAAAGAGGTATATGATGAGTATACAAACTTCCTCTCTAAGAATCATAGGTATCACACTATTGAAAAATATGTTTTGAATGAGAAAGAAGACACTGGATTAAAATCACGAAGAATGATACCTCACATATGGAAGTTTGAATATAAGAAAAAATGTCAATGTACACAACTTGTGTGTGTGTTTGTGTATATATATATATATGATGTTTCAAATTTTTATTTTTATATAATTTATTTTATTGTATTTGATAATTATTGTTGTGAATTCTTCTATGCTTCATCAATGTTGTGAAGGTATTAATAATGGGCTTCCAGTAGGAATTAAAAGTTATCCCACTCAATTCATGAGGTTTCCCTACTATTAGAACCTAAGAATAGCTCATTTGTTTGATACAATGTATATCAGTAAGAATGTGATGGAAATGTTATAGTGAATCATAAATAGTAGGAGGGATAAAGAAAAAAATCGTCGAAATTTGTAATGACATTCAAGAAGCCAATCATGGCATGCAAAGTGGGATCCAATCAAATAGAAATGGAGATCGAAATAGCCTTCCATATTTTTTAATAGAGAAGCAAGCAATGATGTAAAAGAGGTTATTCAAAAAATTAAATTTCCCGTAGGTTTTTCTTCAAACATGATAATATATTAACAAAAAACATGAATTTGGTGGGGGTAAAAACACATGTTTGACATACCTTCATTAATGTAATTATTTGTATATATATTTATATATTGGTATACATCTTCATAGTTTTCTTTTGTCTACTTTGGATTAAACAAATAACGATTCATTTTTCTTGTTACAATATGTTCTACCTCTATCTCTCCCAAAGGACTTTGACAACAACATCAAACAAGCTATACATGATCTTGGAAAATATGTGAGGTAACTAGAAATTTATATGCAAAGTGTTTTTTCAATTTGTTGTTCATATTACTTGTAATTTAATATATTATGTTTTGTTGAAACATGTTATTTGCTTGCATCACCTATAGATGGTTTTGATTGAAAGAAATCCATAAGGAACATATAAAGTATTGGAAGAGAGAAATACCTTGACTAATGTGTGAAATGAAAAAATATCTACCTTTGGAATTTTCAATGCATAAGAACACTACCTCATACACCAGTTTGAGGAGATTGAATTGTGTGGACTTGTACACCCAAGGTCAATGTGGATGGTGGATAGGTACTTGAAATCATTGAAGTATTTGGTTAGACAAAGAGCACGTCCTGAGGGTTCTATGGTGGAGGGATATGTGGTATATCAATTCATGGAGTGTATTAGATAGTATATTATTAAATTAGCATCAAATATGGATGTGGATTATATTTGGGATGTGAACTCCATAATTTTTTTTGAAGGGGAGCACTTATTGGGGAAAGGTAGAAAGAGCAAAGTGAGAGGTAATTAAATATTTCTGAAAATTTATAATACACATAACTTTTCATTTTTGTTTATATCATAATTTTAATTTTTATTCTTTCATCAATTATTAACATCGACCATGGTAACTAATATTTATTGGTGAATTATGATATTTTGATATAGTTGGTCGAGAGTGGGATGCACTACATATGTACATTGCAAACAATCTTGACTGGATGAAGGTATGGATTGAAAGATGTATAGAACGTGATGGTAGGTTATCATGGGAAGGGGTGTCAACATTGGTTGTAGAAACTCATCGTAAAGGAGATACTAATCTTACGCAGAGGGAAATTGATTTAGTAAATGGCTTATAGGATAACATGCAAGCATGCATTTTCATCTTGCAATATTTTATTAAGTTATTTTTTAAATTATTAATTTGAATGCAGACGTTTTTTTTAGATACTTTCCAAGTTATATAAATATGTTTATTAATTTACAATGCCTTTTTTGTGTGTTTGGCATATTGTAGTTGAAACACTATAAGGCTATGTGGTACAATGGCCATAAATTTCATATCAAAAATTTGGATGTGTTAGGGTCCTATAATATAGTGCTCAAAGTATGTTTGTCTGGCTATTTATCCTTAGGGATGTTGTAACTTATTTTTTACTTTAGTTGTTTTTATTTTTTTGAAATAAAAATAAAAAAATAGGAAAGAAAAAATAAGAAAAGAAAAGAAATAAAGAAATAAAAATAAGAAAAGAATAAAAAGAGGACAAAAGAAAACATATGAAAAAATTAAAAATAGATGTCCCAAGTAAGGCGTGCTAGTTTAAATGCCACAATAAATTATTTTATCGATTTTTAATCCTTTTATTAGTTGAGGATTATTATTTTATTTGTAAATAAAGCCATGATTTTACGTATTGTCCTTTTCGATATAGCGACTGCATGAACGAGTGGACAGGATTGCCCTCGCCTAGATCAATGGCGGAGGGCAAAGTTCGAGCTGCTTGGCATTATCGGAAATTAACGAAGGGGGGGGGGGGTCCGAAAAATGAATTTTTGAAAACCACTGAACGATACGTTGCAAACCCACGACGAGTTTGGAGCCTCATTCCCCGAAACAACTTACCATCTACCCCCACCTCGCCCCTCCAAAAACCGCTCTCACTCCCACTCACTCTCCCACTCTTGTGTCGGTTTTAACCCCGTACAAAAATTACCTGCATATGAATTCTAAATCACAGGAAAAATAAAAATGCGAGAGCATAACCCATAAAACACATATACACAGAGATTTCCCACTGGATCTCAAAACCGAGACTACCAGCTTGATTTTTCATT
>APFE031591864.1:321496-387079 GCA_000404065.3 Pinus taeda
CCCTAACTTGTCCCATAAAGCCTTCGTCGTAGCTTCCCCTGATACATTCCACAATACTGAATCTGAGACACACAATCGTATTGTGCTCTTTGCCTTCCGATCCAACTTCTTCCATTCTTCATCGGTCACTCCCGTTGGTTTAGTACCTGGATCTACCGCGATCCACTATCTTTATCCACCAACAGATCCTCCATATTGAGTTTCCACAACTCAAAACTCTGACCATTGAACTTCTCAATCTATCTTCCGCTCTGCTCGCCATCTTCTTTCACCACCAGGAATCGATTCTCGCAGATCTCCCACTGAACAGGGTCTACCACAGGCCCGAGTGAATAACCCCTCAGCAACAAAAGGCGTCCCCTTTGAAGCCAAAAACAGCTCTTTGATACCAAATGTAGGTTTTACCCCGACAGAATTAACCTGCATATGAATTCTAAATCACAGGAAAAATAAAAATGCGAGAGCATAACACATAAAACACATATACACAGAGATTTCCCACTGGATCTCCAAACCGAGACTACCAGCTTGATTTTTCATTATATTCCTTTCAATGTTACAATACATATTTATACATGCCGAAGCATCCAATACCATGGACCGAAAACCATCGCGTCCAAAACTGTGGACCGAAAAACCATAGGTAGGTTCGCCCAACCTAATATAGGGTCCAAAAAATTTTTTCTCGGGGCGCTGCCCCGAACCCCGTAGAGGGGGGCTACCCGCCCCCCTCAAACCCCCCGGACAAGGGGGGCTGCCGCCCCCCCTGTGAGCCCCCCGCTGCACAATCGGCGCAGCGAAGGGGGGGCTTCGCCCCCCCTCTAACCCCCAGGTTCGCTACGTAAGTTAGCCGTGGAAAGAATATAACACAACCCAACATCTTGCTCCCACTCTAATCACATCCCTCCACCTGGCATTCTTTCCTCCACTCCCGCCATATAACCGCTTATGCTATTTTATATTCTTGATAATAGTCTCATGACCGTTCAATGGTTAAATGGTCTCGCTAATGTTTAAATTTCGTAATGAGACACGCCAAAAATGGTTATCTTCCCAATTAACTTTCACTCTCCCATTTTAAAAGGTCACACAACCCCTGCATGTACTCCTTCCACCTCTTCTATTTCTTAATAGTATAAGACCAATTGTGTAGTATAGCTACAGACAAATATAATTTTTCCAAAGTAAGAGGGATAATAAGTGGACATGCTTTCATTTAAGGTTTGCAATATGAAATATTTATCTAGCATGAAATTCATCACCTGTATCTTAATAAACCAACTTTTGAAACATATACGGAAGTGGACAAAAGATTTAGAAACATGGTAAACTTTCCTATTCTGAGTGAAGATAGATGGGATAAACTATTGGAGCTCATCGAGTAAATCAAACAGAATTCTAAATATTGGGAGCAGTCAACATAAGAGAATAATTGTAGCTACATTTAGCAACAACAATCCTCGAAGTGTGTGTAGAACATCTAAATCAGTCCACAATTGCTATTATTTAGCTCTATTTTTGAAATATCTACATCGTTTTAGTAGATATTATTTTTGTAATAAATTTTGTTTCAAGTCCGAATATTTTTGAGACAGACTCTATAATTATTTTGTAAAAGAAAGTAGAAAGGGTTGATTGTGGAGAAAATAGAAGATCCTTATTTTTTTTTTCCCGTGGAAAAAAGTCGTAATTTCTATTGATATAAAAGAAATTACATTTTGTAGATGCCGAGGCATATGCATATGGGGGCAATATTGCTGATCAAGAAATACATAGGACTATCCAAAATAGCTAGAAAAGCATATTTGCTGTATCTCCACGCAGGGAGTCTATAATCAGCTATATTATGTCTCCAAAAGTGTGTTGTCTCTTCGCAGAGAGAGAAAAACTATATACTGGATATCAAAACTTGTATGTTCATGTATGAACCACTAAACAATATATACAATAATAAAGCTTTGGGCTTATAGCCCAAACTCCCCATGTTCCACAAAAGGTCTGTGATAGTATTGATGGTAGGACCCATCAATTTCCTCCTGTATCAGCCAGTCATTGCCCTGTCTATGCGCTCTCACTTTTGATAGCTGATCTGCCCCCGTGTTTTGCTCCTTGTAAATGTGGTGACAGACAAAAGAATAAAAAAAAGATATCAATATTTGTGCTTCATCTAGTATATGTCTCAAAGAGTAAGCGTTTCAATGGGATGAATTATTAAGCCAATTGCAAATGATTTTGGAGTCGCCAAATAATTGTAAATGTCTGCAGTGCTGTTCTAAAGAAAATGTATGAGATGTTTAGTAGTACAGAGTTCAGCATAATTATTTTTGCCCCTGCCAAGATTTATTTGAATCTTATAACAGTGAGATTCATTTAGAAATAGGATGGCTCCCCCCCCACATCCTGTCTCTTGTGCGGAACCATCAAAATAAGCCCACGGTTTTGATTTGTCTATAGTTTTCAGGATAATGGTGTGGGGAGGGGGGTTGGTGTCCTCCTCAGGAATAAGATCAAAATCATCTATAGTATGGAGCAGAATGGTCAAGTAATGAGGGGCTTTTGGGTTGAAAATAGAAAGGTTTATGGCAATCCAAATAGACCAGCAAGCAAGGAGGGGCATGTTCCTGGCTTTTCCATAATGGTCTTGACACCAGGAACTCCAGGCATTCTGGAGGTTGTGCCCTTGCCAGGCTTTACGGAGGGATAATGTGTGCCGATACATTTCCAATAATCTTGTGAGGATAGGAAATGTAGGAACAGGTGATCCGTACTCTCCTCGTCATTTTGACATAAATGACACCAAAAAGGGCCATTAAAGGACCTTTTCATCAAATTAGTTCCTGTAGGGATCTTGTAAAAAAGTATATTCCACAGCAATAGACGGGACCGGGGTGCCACCTTTAGCTTCCAGAGTAATCTCTAAACCGGGTTGATGTACAGAGGCTTGTAATATTCCATAAGTCTGATGTAGCCTTCTTTAGGAGAGTATGTACCATGTTTAGCAAAAGCCCATACGAGCTTATCCGGTTCATCTGTCAAACGGATATGTGCCTGTGTGAGTGCTTTGGTATATTCCTACCAATCCTGATGCCAGGGTTCGGGAATGTCCAAATCTCGGGCTGATTTCCAAGCCTACCAAAGAAAGGAGGAATTATTCCTATCTCTAATGTGTTTAATGTGAGTGATGCCCCTGCTGTTAAGGTACCTAATCAGGTCTGTGGGCAGTCTCTGTGCATTGCCGCAACCAACCCATGGATCAGTGCCAATACGAACAACATTTCCTTCGTTTATTCTCCAAGTGATGCCTTCTCGTAGAAGTGGTAATGCATTTGTAACCACCTTCTAGATATTGGAGATGTTATTGTAGGTTCCATGGACCTGTTTGAACCAGTCCATCAAATTCATTGGCCAGATGTATTTCATTTGTGCAACCCGAGCCCAGAGATTATTGGAAGTGATGAGGTGCCAACCAAGTTTTGCTGCCAAGGCTTTCGAAAAAAGATCAAGTCGTTTAGTTCCCCATCCTCCCCATCTCTTAGGAATGGAAATTTTTTCCCAACTGACCCAAGCGAAGATTCTACCCGGTTGATTGCCCTTCCATAAGAATCTGCAACATATACTTTGAACCCTGTTCAGAATACCTTTTGGTATCCAAGCCAGGGTCATCAAGAAAACAGGAGTGGCCTCGATTACCGCTTTGATAAGGATTAATCTACTAGCACGGGATAGGTATTTATGGTACCATACCTATATGCGCTTTTCCACTTTAGCAATGAGCCACGTCCAATCTGCTATCCTGTAACCAAGGGGCTTGAGCTTGAATCCCAGGTATTTTAGACCATCTTCCAGATTCAGCTGGGTGAAGGGGAACCGCTGAGAGGTGAATATGGTCTCATGCTGAGAGCATCCAAAGGTGGTCATTGTGGACTTCCCGTCGTTCACAGTCATTCCAGTTGCCTGTAGAAAGAGATTGAAAATATTCTGGAGGGCTGAGGTGTCTCCAATGTTGCCATTTAGGAAAATGAGAACGTCATCAACGAATAATAGATGGGTCAGGTAAAAATTCTCCGAGATCTTTATGCCAACCAATTGATTCCTATTGTGGGCAGAGATGATTAATCTACTCAATCCTTCCATGATGAGTAAATAGAGGAGGGGGGAGAGAGGACATCCTTGCCCGAGTCCTCTCTCCGATAGGAAGAAAGATGTGGCTTCTCCATTTAATAAAAAATTGTAAGGTATGTCCTTGATGAAGCACATGATCCACTTAATATATACATGAGGAAAGCCCAAGTGGGTCAATAGTACTCTAATGTAGAGCCAATTTATTCGATCAAAAGGCTTTGAAAGGTCCACCTTCAATATCATACCTTTCTGCTTCTTGGTCTGCATAGTATGTAGGAGCTCCTTAGCAGTGGCGATTGCCTCATGTATCTGTCTACGTTGAAGAAAAGCAAACTGTTCTGCGGATATATGTCTGGACAGGATAGGCTTCAAATGATTTGCGATGATCTTTGCAATGATCTTATACAGGCAATTGCAAAGAGAGATGGGACGGAAATCATTGAAGGAGGAAGGGAAATCGGATTTCAGGATAAGGGCAATGAAGGTGGATTTGATTGCCGAGGGTAATTTTTGCTTTCTTCTGTAGTCCTCCACAATCTTGAGAAGATCATCCCCCAGGATATCAAAGAAATCAATATAGAATTCTATGGTCCATCTGTCAGGTCCGGGACTCTTATCTTTCTTGAACCATTTTAGAGTTGCTTCCATTTCTTCCTTTGTCACTTCCATCGTCAGATTCTCCAAGTCTTACTGCTGTGCAAACCTGGGGAAGTGTTCTACCACCCGCATGATTTCCAATATATTCACTTCTCTAGGTGCCTTATAGATGTTGCAGAAGTGCTCATTGGCTAATCTGGCTAAGTCTTGCTGTGAAGTTACCAATTGTCCTTGTGCATTGCGAAGTTCCCAAATAGTATTTATAGCTTTTCTTCCATTAGCAAAGCTGTGGAAGAACTTATTATTGTTATCTCCTTCGGTAAGCCAGATTGCCCTGCTTCTAAGTCTCCAGCTCTCCTCCCTTTCTTTCAGGATATGGGAGCGCTTCAAGACGAGGGAGGTATAAAGATCTTTGTTTTCTTGAGTTAAGAAGGTGCCCTTAGATGTGTCCTCAAAAGAGGCAATGGCCAGTTCTGCCTCCCTCAAAAAATTGTCATCATTTATCCGTTTCTGATGTGCCCACCTTCTAGTCATCCTCTTGAGTTCTGTCAATTTCCTGATAAAGCCAGCAGTATGATCCTCACGTTCCATATTGGGGTTGGATTGCCAGAAATTTGTAACCAATTGAATATAGGAGCGATCCTTGAGCCAAGAGGCATTGAACTTGAAGGGGCTTTTGATTTTCTGGTTAGTATCTACCAATTCCAAATGTATTGGCCGATGATCTGAGATGCCTCCAGTACCAACCCACTATCTAATACGAGGATGAGAGTTTAGGAAAGCTTCTTTGATAAGGAACTTGTCCAGTCTCCTTGCAAGGCTATGTTCACCACTGCGGTTGTTAGACCAAGTATACTGAATCCTGGCAGATGGAATGTCAACCCACTGATGCTGCTCAAGTAAGGCAGAGATAGTGTCGAGAGACCATCAACTTGTGCCGAGTGACCCCAGGATTCACTGAAACCTAGCGAGAAATTCAAATCCCCTCCTAGATTGATATTGTCAGCTTGCATGAGATAAGAGTCAAGGAGGGACCTCCAAAATGTCACCCTATCCATACATGGACCATATACATTCATAACTCAGATTTCAAATTCCAGAGAGTGGGCAAAAATGTCCATGCCAATAAAACCTCTGCCACCCCATAAGTTCCTGAGTTCCATTGATTTATTGCAAAAACCAATAACAATACCTCCAGATCTCCCGGACGCGTCCAAAGCGTGGAAAGTCCAGGTCGGCAGCCAAGAATTAAGAGTAGTAATAAGAGTTACAGCCGGGGATAGGGTTTCTTGTAGAAAAATGATGTCCAACTGGGAAGAAGTGAGCAGTCTCCTAAGGGATAGCTTTTTGGGCTGGCTAGCAAACCCTCTGTAGTTAAAGGATAAGAACTTCATGGAGGGTGAGGCTGAGGG
The DNA here is from genome assembly GCA_000404065.3 of Pinus taeda. Classification (NCBI taxonomy): domain Eukaryota; kingdom Viridiplantae; phylum Streptophyta; class Pinopsida; order Pinales; family Pinaceae; genus Pinus; species Pinus taeda. Next base: position 327,628 of record APFE031591864.1, read on the forward strand.
CCATTCCTAGCTCTAAGGGCCCTGACAATGGTTTGCTGACGTCCGAGGGAAACTTCTTCACCCGCAACGTGTCTGGCTTTAGTGAGTTGTGATGGGAAACCCCTGGACGATTTCAGGGAGGAGGGGGGAATCATAGGGTCCAGCCCAATCGCATCGAAACCCCTATCCTTCGATCTCGAGCAGAGAGGGTACTGGGGGGAGACAGGGGGGGAGGGTAGGGGGAGAGATGGGAGGGAGGATGAAAACAGGGATGGGAGGTAGGGGATAGAAATAGGAGGGGGAAGGGGAAGGGAGCAATTAAGGGAGGGAAGGGGGATGTCACCAAGGGTTCGCATGATAGACGAAGAGACCAAGGCAAAAGTAAAAGGGATAGACGAAGCCATGCATGAAAGAGATGCATTATCATTCGAGAATCCAGATATAGGAGAAGTGAGAGCAGAAGATGAAAATAACATACCCGAAGACAAGGAGAGCTCCTTCGTTGGTCTAGAGCTGGCCGAAGGAAGAGGTGTGGGTGAGTTTGCAGGTTTCTTGTCAGGGGCCTCCTTTGTTGATATTCCCCAGAGGGCCTCTGCATCTCCATCGATGATATCAAGTACCGTGGATTTGTCCCACCGTGTAGAGTCTCCACTAGGCTTCTCAGCCCCCAAACTCTGATCAGTATCCCTGTTCTTATGCAAGAGAGGGAAATCCTTGTATAGGTGTCCAACTTTGTGGCATCTGCGGCAGCGATACATGATGCCTTCGTAGTCAATGATCTGCTTACGGGAAATATCCCTCCACTGTATAGTGATGTACTCCTGTAAGCCTCCACTAGTGTCAAGATTTACTAGAATACGAGCATATGCCATCATTCCTATGTATAGATAAGACTTATCATATTCCATGTAAGTGCCGATAGCGTTGCCAATTCTCCTAAAGATATCTTCAGACCAATATTTTAATGGGAGGCCTGGGAGCTGAATCCACACTGGTCCAATGCCAATTTGTTCGGTCTCTAGATCAAAAAGAGGCGTCCATCGCTTCAGGAGTACCGGGGCATGTTCAAAGTGCCAGTAGGAGGATAAGATCCAATTTGTGTGGTCGGCACGAGAGAATCTCAAAGCGAACCATCCTCTCACAAACATCTACACGAAGGGGATGTCAACCAAATGGTGACCCCATACCTCCGCCGCCCAGGTCTTCAAACGAGCTACCGAGTAGTTCCGGCCCCTTATGCGACCGACTAAAACCCTATCAGCGAAATCCATAGTCTCCCCCCACTGTATGTCCTCTTCTAACCTCAGGAAGATATTGTCCGCCCTTGATTTGGAACACTTGTACTTCTTCTTAGTCCCTTGAGGAGGAGGCGGATGCTGTGGTTGACCCGGAACGGGTTCAGAATAAACAGGGGGAGGGTTAGGGTTAGACGAGGAGAGGGAGAGACTGCGGAGAGAGGTTGGTAAAGTTCCGGAAAGTGGTGGGATGGCAGAAAAACAGCCAGATTGAGGAGCGTAAGATACCTGAGGGTTTTTACCGACAGTATCCGCGGTTACCAGTAGAGGGGTCAGCTGCCGGGTTTGTTATCCTGTAATCAGGGGGGAAAAATCAGGGTTAGGGTCCAGGCAGTCGGAGATAAACTCCAGGGAGGCAGGGGAAGCCGGGGGGGTAGACAGCGCTGGCTAGGTAGGAGGGTCATCCAACAGGATCACAGGAAGTGAATGAGATGATTCCGCCAAAGCGTAACCAGGGCTAAATAAGCCAGTCGACGTGGGAAATGAAGAGCGCCAAATGGATACCCCCTCCAGTGGGTCTTCGGAATAGTCCATGGCATCAATGTCATCCATGTCAGCAACCGCTTCTTGGAACAGAGGACACCTCGGAACAGTAGGTAAAAACAGAGAGAGTGCAAGATAACCCCAACCGGATCGCCAGGAAAACAGGAGCAAACTGTAGGCTGAGACTGTCGGTGAAACGGTATGAAGATAACCCGCAATGTCCCAACAAGTCCAAACCCTAGGTAAGTGAAATAAAAAACGCAGCAGAGGGATGATGACGTATATCAAAACCGCAGCAGTGGGAAGGCGTCAAAATAGGGATACGGTGGCCCTCCAAGGTTCTGATACCTACAACGTTCGCTAAACCCTAGCCGTAACCCTCGCGAGCATTCTCCATCTTTTCTTCCGCTCAAAAGACGATCCTTATTTTGATTGTAAACCGTGGAATTTTTCTTGAAGTAATCAATTCAAAAATACAAAGGAAATATTATTTAAGGATTCTTGTGTCAAATAAATGGTGATGTTTCTTTCTTTATAAAATTGTCTTTCCTTCAATGTTTTCACATGAATGCTCTTTCTTGGCTATTTATAAGAAGATTATGAGTAGAATTTACACACAGTACTCTGCTGTGGCTTGTTAAGCAATCTAAATGTTTTCCTTATGAAATTAAATATAAAATTCATATTTGTATGCTTTATATTTAATTGATCTTCACTCTTATTCATATCATCAATACCTCAAATATTTTGTAAGATCCAAGAGTTTTCCTACCTCTCCCAATTTCATCTACTTTGTTTATTTGTGTTTCATTACTGAACATTATTATGACTCCATGCCCAATGGACCCCTCCTTCATCTTGCAATAACAATTTTAAAAACTATATTTTGATCTTCATAACTAGCCTAAAACCTAAGACAATAATTGAAAATTCATACAGAAAGAGCCCTCTCTGAAGCTGGAAGGGCTAGATCCCAACTTTAAAGTGGTTTATTGTTACCTTTTTAGTTTCCTTTTCAGCTTAAGAAAACTACAAAGTGCTAACATTCTAGCGACCATACTAGGGATTCGAAAGCTAAATATTCCCTGATAAACATTGATTTCAAAGGATTAAACCTATTTCCTGTGGGTGACAGTGAGATAGAAATCATTAGGCTGAAATTTTCACCCAAAAGTTGTGTTTAAAACTACCCGTGACAAGTTTTTTTTAGAAATCTGGCTTCTAGAAAGATCTACACAAGATCACATCTAGATCCTGATCCTCCTAAAGTTGTAAGTGATCCTGAGAAGTTGATTAGGAAAAAGAAGTTTGAAGAAGGTCAAGCAAGTAATAGTCCTATCCAAAGATATCAAACCCTTCCTGAAAGTCTTGTAATAGTTGAGGACAATAAATTTGATCTGCCTTTTGAGCATAGTCTTTTTAGATATAAATCTGAAAAATTTATGTCTGAAATAGTCCTCGATGAATCTAAATTAATACCACTTATCCTTGCACAAAAAAATGGTATTTCAAAGTCTGACACGAATATTTTACAACAATTTCAAAAACTTGAGGATTTAGTTAATTAGTGGCATAAGGTTGCATAAGAACCATCCATATTTTAGCAGACTGCTACTACACCTTTTGTTCCTTTAGTTAATGTTCCTTTGACACCTACTCATTCCCATGCTCCTGTTACTTCCATTGTATATATTCCTCCCTTTACAATTACTCAACAGATCATAGTTTCCTCACCTCTACAAAATTCATCTTCAAGCACTGTAGTGAGTACATGCAGCTCTCAGACCATAATCATGGCAGCCCGATTTGCTCCACTACTTTGGCAAGTGCCTTTGAATATCATGCCATAGAACTATGGACAACGAATACCTCAATTTGATGGTACTGGAGAAATTACAGCACAACAACACATAAACAAAATGAATAATTTTACAGACCTTGAAGAGGTAGATGATGATGATGTGAAACAGAGGCTTTTTTTCCCAAAGCCTAGTAGGGGAAGTTAGGAAGTGGTACAAAGGGTTGGCAACATGCAGTATTAAAAATTTACAACAATTTCATCAATTTTTCTTTTCTTGGTGGGAGGTAAAGAAGAATCCACTTCAAGTTCTTGTAGAATATGAAAGTTTGAGAAGAGCTCCGAGTGAATCAGTTCAAGACTACACAATAGATTCAACAATACTTATAACTCTATTCCAACAGAAATAAAGCCTCCACCGTGTTTGTCTTTGCTTCGTTATCTAAATGGATTCGATGTTGACATGGCCTACCAATTAAGAGAAAGAAGTCCAACTACTTTGGAATACATGCAAAAGATTGCAGTAAATGTCAAAGCAAACTTACTAGCCAAAAAAGATAAGTTAAAGTCTGAGAGGAGGGTGACTATCAAGGAGGAGACTTCAACATCATTAGATGTTAATTTAGATAATTTAGTTAAAACCATGAGAAAATGATGGAGAAAATGACCTTGACAAATAGGGCTGCTGCAAGAGAGCCTCAAGGAGGTACTCAAATAAAAAATCCAAACTTTATTAGATAGTAGATCCAAATAAATTCTACAAACCAACAAAAAATCATACCTCCTTTCCAGCAGAGTTACATAGAAGAAGAACACGAAGTAGCAAAAGAGAAAGAAGAGGATCAACTTAATATTTTTGGGGAGGGAGAAGTAGGTAACATTTTCTTGACAAATCAAGAACAATATTTGGTCTTATAATCACAAAAAGAAGTCATGCATGTAGAGTCTGAAGACTATAAGAAGGGTTACCAGAATACCATTATGGAGGTTTACAAGCAATATAATTTGAGAAATAAGAAAATTTCAGCAAATCCTCCGAAGAAAATTCAGACTGGTACACCTTCTACAAGTCAAACAAAGGTTGATCCTCCCAAGGAATCCTCAAAAGCAAGATACCATCGTTAAGGAGGTAGAAAAATCTCAATCGTCTTTTAATCTCAAGAATGAAATATCAAAAATTAAAATTTCTGTCCCATTAGTTAAATTGATGAAAAAAGATGAATACAAAGGACAAATTTTGAAGGCATTGAAGGTTGAGGAAGCATCTGACATAATGAATTTAAGCAATGATCATCTGTAGTTACTTTTTGGTTCGGAGGTTGAGGGAGAAAGTTCTCAGGAAGGTAATCTGTCATAATTCTATACCAACCTTAATATTCATGATTTGATTTTGCATAATTCAATGTTAGATTCAGGTGCTTCACATAAATTAATTCCTAAGGTGACCATGGAAAAGTTGGGGTTTGATATAACCAAACCATACAAAGACTTAATTTCTTTTGACTCCAGTAAAATGAACTTTATTTGTTTGATAAAGGATTTATGTGTCGCTCTTACACAAATTACAGTTAAAAGTGTGGTCATGGATGTGGTTGTGGATGACATCCCACCAAAGTATGGTATGCTATTATCTAGGTCTTGCGGTGTGAAAGTGAAGGGCTCGCTGAAAATGGACATGTAATGCGCCACTATCCCAGTATTTGGAAAGTTGAAGAAGTTATATAGGGAAATTCTGATGAAGTACATGGTAAGCAGTCAAGGCAAACCAAATAATTATCCTGTTTATTTTGTACATTCAGATATGGATTCATTTATATTAATGATATATGTTTAGAGGATGAGGTTCAAAACATGGACAAAAAATCAGAGAAAGAAAAAGGTGTGATGCTGGAGACTAAAACAAAAAATGATGATGATGAAGAAGGCTTATGGAATATCAATTTTGATGGTGCAGTCAACAAGGAAGGAGTTGGTGTTGGTGTATGGAACTTAGACTCTAAATCAGGCAGATCAAAAGCTTATTCTTATAAACTTGCCTTTGATGTACCAACAATGTTGCTGAGTATGAGGCTTTGGTTTTTGGGCTACAAATTTTGAAAATGTTAGGAGCTAAAAATATTTCAGTGCGTGGAGATTCATAATTAATCATTAAGTAGATTAAAAGTGAGTATTCAACCAAACACCCTAGATTGAGGGAATATAGAAATGTTTTCCTAGATTTCCTGTAATGTTTTCCAGAGTATCATCTGTATGTGATTCCTAGAGATAAAAATGTGTTTTTTGATGCTTTGGCCACCTCGGTCAATACATGTAAGATACCTTTTCATACGAATATGAAATATGAAATCGAGGTAAAACATAGGTCTGATGTCCTAGAAAATGTGAGATATTGGCAAGTTTTTGACAGTTACAAACAACTACATAATTTTCTGCAATTGAAGGAAGAATTTGTTAATTTGCATATTGATGCGGGTAGTAAGGTTGATTGTGATACAAAAAAAATTGAATTCAATCAAATTAGAGAAACAAATGATGATCATGAATTAGATTTGGAAGTTTTGTAGTTGAAATACAATGTGATTCCAAGAGGTCTAGTTCCATTGGAGGAATTGTTTGATTTTAATGATGTAGCACATAAGCCTAATATTCAACCTACCGGGTCTGATGTGGAAGTCTGTAATATTGGGACTGAAGATAAGCCAAAAATTGTAAATCTTTCTATGTCTTTACCTCTGGAAGAGAAGCAGAAATACATTGATATGTTGAGGGAGTATTCTGATGTTTTTGCATGGGGATACGAAGACTTGAAGGCCTATGACAAAAGTATTATTCAATATACCATTATTAAAGAAGATCAGAAACCTTTCAAGCATAAGCTAACGATAGTGAGCCCTGTTTTGCTTCCCTTAATTGAGAAATAGGTAAGAAAACTTTTTGATGCAAAGATTATTGTCCCTTTGAGATTTTCTAAGTGGTTGTCAAATTTAGTACCAGTAAGGAAGAAGACTGGAGAGATAATATTATGTGTGGATTTTCAGAACCTCAATAAGCTTTCTCAAGGATAATTACCCCTTGCGAAATATGGATCACATATTGCGATGGGTAGTTGTTTCTAGTAGAATTTATTGCTTGATGGTTTCTTTAGTTATAACCAGATTTTAGTGCATCTGGATGATCAGGACAAAACAACCTTTACAACACCATGGAGAACATTCATATACGTGAAAATGCCTTTTAGACTTATGAATGTAGGGGAAACTTTTGAGAGGGCAATGGATATTTCTTTTGCAGATGAAAAAGATAGATTTATTATGATATATCTTGATGACATTACTATGTTTTCTAAAAATGATGAAGATAATTTGTATTATTTGAAAACTGTCTTTGAGAAGTGTAGGAAATTTGGTATCTCTTTGAATCCAAAAAAGACTCTTTTTTGGAATGGAAGAAGGTAAGTTTCTAGTTCACATAATTTCAAAGGACGGCATAAGAATTGAACCAAATTTAATTGAGGCAATCATGAAAATTGATCCACCAAGGAACGAAAAGGAAGTACAATCTTTCATTGGGAGGATAAATTTTTTGAGGTGGTTTATTCCAAACCTTGCTGAAATCTTAAGAGCCATGACAAACATGTTGAAAATGGAAAGTGAGATTAAGTGGAATGCTGAAACAAAAAGGTCATTTAGTGAGGTAAAATCAACATTAACTCATGCTTCTATTTTAGCCAGTCCTGATTACATAAAGGATTTCATTATCTTTTCCTTTGCCTTAGAGCATACTATTGCAGCAGTGTTGATGCAGAAAAACTAGGAGGGTCGTGAGTAGCCTATAAATTTTTTCAGTAGAGGATTAAGGGATACTACTTTGAAGAATAATATAATGGAGAAGAAATATTTTTCCTTAGTGAAAGCCTTGAAATATTTTAGAGTGTACATTTTACATTCTCACATCATTGCTTTTGTTCCTAGTGTTGTGGTAAAGGACATTCTTACTCAAAATGATCTAGAAGGAAAGAGAGGTAAGTGGATAGCTTTCATTTTGGAATATGAAATTGAGATTAGGCCAAATAAGCTTATAAAGGGCTAGGGACTAGCTAAGATGACGGTTGAATCAAATTTACATGTATTAGACATACATTTCATTGCAGCTCAAGACATCAAAGAGGAATTTGTTAAACATGTATCACACATGTTTATTTCTTCCCCTTGGTATTAAGATATTATTTATGTTGTACAATATTTTCAAGCTCCACCCGGCATGAGGAAGACTAAGGGAAGGTTCCTAAAGCTAAAAGATGTTATATTATGTATTATAAATCAGCCTTTGTATTGGAAAGATGCAAGAGGCTTACTTCTGAATTGTTTATTATAAGATGAAGAAAATCAAGTAATAGAAGAATTTCATAAGGATGACTATGGAGGTCATCTCTTCTGGAAGGTTACAACAAATAAGATACCAAGATTTGGATTTTATTGGCATTCACTATTCAGTGATGTTCGTAAAAGAGTGTATACTTGTCATGAACGCCAAATTTTTGAAGGTAAGAGAAAGCTGTTGCCTTTACCACTGAAACCTATCTCAGTGGAGGTGCCATTTTAGCATTGGGGATTGGATTTTATCAGGGGGATGCATCCAAGTTCTTCAGCTCAACAAAAATGGATTCTAACAACAACAAACTATTTTACCAAATGGATAGAAGAAATTCCAACTAGGGAAGCCACAAATTCAATCATTATCGAATTTTTAGAAGCTAACATTTTGTCTAGGTTTGGCTATCTTCATAAGACCATTACTGATAATGCTACTGCATTTAGATCCAAAAATCTCATAGATTTCTATAATAAATATCAGATAGTACTTGGAAATTCTATTGTCTATTATCCAAAAGGCAATAGCTTGGTAGAATATTCTAACAAAAGTTTAGTCAATATCATTAAAAATTTATTGCAGGAGAATAAAAAGTTTTGGCATAAGAAGTTGATAAATGCACCATGGGCTAATCAGGTAAGTACCAAGAAGTCAATTGGAATGTCTCCTTTTCAATTGGTTTATGGAGTTGATGCTGATTTTCCTACTTCCTTAGGGATTCAAGTGTTGAAATTGTTACAAGAAGCAGAGGTAGAAACAAATGATATGCATAGGATAATCAATCAAATGGTACAATTGCAATAGACTAGAGAGCAATTTTATAATAATACTCAACTGATCCAAGACAAGATCAAGAGGATTCATGAAATGAGGGTAAAGGAGGAAGATTTTTAGATTGATGATCTTGTCTTGAAATGGGATGCAAAGAATGGAGAAAAGGGGAAACATGGAAAAATTGACAGTCTATGGAAGGGGCCTTACAAAATTGCAACCTTTTGTGGAAACAATGCCTTTTTGTTGAATGACCTGATAGGGGAATTGCTTGATGGAGGTCCTATTAATGGCAGGCTAATCAAACGTTACTTCAATTAGGTCCATTTGATATTATACATGGTCATTGTAAATATCATTTTTCTGTTTTCAGGATTGCAAGTGTGGGTGGCTACCATCAGAGATTGAAGCTTGAAGTGAAGGCCCTAAGTCTCTTGTGAGTTGCTGCTCTTTTTAATGAAGTTTTAGCTGGTCAAAGTTAGTCATAGTTGGTTAAGAGTCAAATAAGCACCCAATGGATAAGGCTACTAGTCTACGGTGTTATTGGCACCTCACAGGGAGGATGCCATCCCCATTGGAGACACTGTAAGGGTCCTATAATATAATGATCCAAGTATGTTTGTCTGGCTATTTATCCTAAGGGATGTTGTAACTTTTTTTTACTTTAGTTGTTTTTATATTTTTGAAAGAAAATTAAAAAAATAGAAAAGAAAAAATAAGAAAAGAAAAGAAAGAAAATAAGAAAAGAATAAAAAGAGGAAAATAGAAAATATATAAAAAATTAAAAATAGATGTCTCAAGTAAGGCACGCTAGTTTAAATGCCGCAATAAATTATTTTATCAATTTTAATCCTTTTATTAGTCAAGGATTAATATTTTATTTGTAATTAAATCCATGATTTGAAATTTTTTCCATTTCGATAAAGCGACTGCATGAAAGAGGAAAATATTTTCCTCGCCCAGATCAATGGCAGAGGACAAAGTTTGGGCCCCTCACACTATCAAAAGTTAACGGGGGTGTGGGGGGAGGGGGGGTGGGTGTTTGAAAAATGGCTTTTGGAAAACCACCGAACCATACATGGTAACCCCACGATGTTTGGGGCCCCCTTCCCCGAAACAACTTACCATATACCCCCCCCTTCGAAAACCGCTCCTGCTCCCACTCCAATCACATCCTACCACCTGGCATTCTTTCCTCCGCTCCCACCATATAACTATTTAAGCTATTTAATTCTCCCGCCACCAATTGCATGACCTTTCAATGGTTAAATGCTCTCACTAACATTTAAATTTCCTAATGAGATGCGCCAAAAACAGTTATCTTCCCATTTAACCATTCACTCTTCCATTTAAAAGGTCACATAGTCCCTGCATGCACTCCTTTCGCCTGTTCTATTTCTTACCAGTGCAGGACCAGTTGTGTGGCATAGCTAAAGATAAATATAAATTTTCGAAAGTAAGAGGGATAATAAGTGGATAGAATTTCATTGAAGGTTTGCAATATGACTTGTTTATCTAACATGAAAGTCATCACCTATTTCTTAATAAACCAACTATTGAAACATATACAGAGGTGGACGAAAGATTTAGAAACATGATAAACTTTCCTATTCCGAGTGAAGACAGATGGGATAAACTACTGGAGCTCATCGAGTAAATCAAACAAAATTCTAAATATCAGGAGCAATCAACAGAAGAGTAGAATTGTAGCTACAACCAACAACAACAATCCTCGAAGTGTCTGCAGAACATCTAAATTAGTCCAGAATTGATATTATTTAGTTCTATTTTTGAAATATCTACATTCTTTTAGTAGATATTATTTTTGTAATAAATTTTGTTTCAAGTCCAAATATTTTTGAGACAGACTCTATAAATATTTTGTAAAATAAAGTAGAAAGGGTTGATTGTGGAGAAAAGAGAAGATCTTTATTTTGATTGTAAACCATGGAATTTTGCTTGAAGTAATCAATTCAGAAATACAAAGGCAATATTGTTTCAGGATTCTTGTGTTAGATAAATGGTGATGTTTCTTTCTTTGTAAAATTGTCTTTCCTTCAATGTTTTCACATGAATGCTCTTTCTTGACTATTTACAAGAATATTATGAGTAGAATTTACTCACAATACTCTCCTCTGACTCGTTAAGTAATCTAAATGTTTTCCTTCTGAAATTAATATAAAATTCATATTTATATGCTCTATATTTAATTGATCCTCACTCTTATTCATCTCATCCATACCTAAAATGTTTTGTAAGATCTAGGAGTTTGCCTACCTCGCCCTGTTTCAGCTACTCTATTTATTTGTGATTGATTACTGAACATTATTATGAATCCATGCCCAATGGACCCATCCTTCATCCTGCAACCACAATTTTAAAACCTATCTTTTGATCTTCATAACTAGCCTAAAACCTAAGAAAGTAACTGAAAATTCATACAGAGAGATCCCTCTCTAAAGCTAGAAGGGCTAGATCCCAACTTTAAAGTGGTTTGTGGTTAGCTTTGTAGTTTCCTCTTTAGCCCAGGAAAAATATGGAGTGCTAACATGATGAATAGAGGAAAAAATTTGATTGCAGGATAATTATAGTCTTCTAGGACATTAATGTTTCCTCTAGAAGTGACACACCTCCAAAAGTCTTTGAAAATTGATGATATGGGTATTTGGATGACAAACTTGAGTATACTTTCAAATTCTTCAAATTGGATATGTTCGAGGACAAATGGTAGACACTATGAATGAGTGAACGTAATCCTAATAGAATTGTTATTCAACATGATAATAGATTTACCTTGGTTAATGCAAGGTCATTTGAGCGAGGATTAGATCCCTATGTTCTTCCAAGCCAATGCGAACAAGTCTTTTACTCAAATGTTCCAGGTAGATGTGATCCAAGAAGAAAGCTGGTAAAGCATAATGTAGAGGAAGAAGATGATATTGAAGAAGAAGATGATGTAGAGGAGCATTTAGTTCATGTGTTAGACAAATATGTCAAATAAGTTCAAGAAGATGTTCAAGACAATGTTTTGGATGAAGATGATATAAAAAATGTACTGTTAGATGAAGAACTTGAAGAAGTCACACCAAAAGTAGGAGACAATGCTCCTCATGATGATATAGATGATGATATGTTTGGAAATGATGACATTGATGATGGTGTTTATATGGATAATCCTTTCAACATCAATTTTGAACTGGATGATATAGATGTTGTCTTGGATGAAGAATAAGATTCATGATATCAAAATGTTGAAATGTACGAGGTATGTGTTTATATTTTTTCAGTTGATTTGTTCTCTTTCATTTACCTTAATTTTTTTTTCTTAGTTTTTAGCTATGCTTAATTCTTTCTATGTTTCTTTTAAATATTTTATAGTAGATAAATTGGGTATTGGAGAATTGAGAGTGACATGAGGGTACAGGAGGGACCATATGAGCTTCCACCTTCATGTGGTTGGCCTTATTTAGTAGAAAATATATTATTCTTGAAACCAAGAGAAGCTCATTCAATTTTATACCATCATCTCCAATTTTAAATTTGGTTCGTCTAACAATTTTCTAGGTTTTTCATTTACCAATTAGTGGAAATCATGCTTTAATTAATTAACCCCACACACAGGGTGTTGTGAATGGGGCCAACATTGTATTTTTTTTTGGTTGTGCTTGTATGCATTTAAATTTGACATGGTTATAATAAATGCATGCATTTATGATATGGGAGGGTTTCAAGACTCAAATACGGCTCAAATAAAGAATTCAACAGTCAAATGACAAAATTATAAGATAAATATCAAGGAAAGGACACTGTTTATTATTTTCTAGTGTCCTTATCATAATATGTATTGGCCTTGAAGGTTATCTCAATTGGTCGAGTACACATCGTTAAAACACCTTAATTTTTTATTGAGAAGTCATGGATTTAATTATCTCTATGCTCCAAGGGTCAGATAAATGTTCAATTCACTTAACATTTACCAATTAGTGGAAATTATGCTTTAATTAATTGAACCCACAGAGAGGGGGTTGTGAATGGGGCCAACACTGATTTTATTATATATATTATATATATATTATATATATATATATATATATATATATATATATATATATATATTATATACTATATATATATAATATATATATATACATAATATACATACATAAAATACATACATAAATACATACATAATAAATTATATACATATAATATATATAATAATATATATATATAATATATATATATATATATATATATATATATATATATATAACATATATATAATATTATATACATACTATATATACAATATACATATGTATATACATGTATATGATATATACATGTAATATACATAATATATATAACATATATATATACATATATATATACATATATATTATACATATATATATATATATATATAAATTATATATATATATATATAATATGCACAAAATTGGACAAGTTGTATTAGTATTTTCATGCATTGCCATTATGGGAGGTTGCCGACTCAAAACTCAAATGACTGAATCATCAAAAAAAACGTCAAGCAGATGAAAATATTTATTATTTTTTAGTGTCCTTATCATGCATGTAATTAGGCCTGAGGTTGTTCTCAATTGGTTGAGCACCCATCATATTAAAAAACCTTAATTTGTTATGAGAGGTCATGGGTTCAATTCTCCTTGGCACTATATTGGGGGGGTTCCTATGAGTTTCCATATTCACATGGTTGGCCTTGTTCAGTATGGAATACAATATTCTTGAAACCAAGAGAAGCTCATTCAGTTTTATACCATCATCTCCAATTGTATATTATTATTTGTAACTTTAGTGAGAACTCCTTTTGTCGTTATAATAATGAAACTTTGTTGCAAGAATAGAAAATGTCTGTCGACAATTCACTCAATTTTTAGTAGTGAAAATATTTGTATGGATGATAACTCAAACACCAACCACAATAAAGTATAGTAACCCTAAGGGACTCAACCATATTTAAACCTATGTCTAATCTCCTCCTAATTAAAAAGACGCCTTGGGTTGATGGTTCAATTGATCAACCTAACTTTTGGGGCATAATCCTTAAACTTAGTATCACTCCTTTTTGTAATTGGTAATCCCTAATTCCCTAGGATAGTTTATGCTTGTATGCACTAAAATTTGACATGTTTATAGTAATTTCATGCATTGACATAATGGGAGGGTTGAGACTCAAAGAGGACTCAAATAAAGAATTCGAAAATTAAACAACTAAATTATAAAATAAATTTCAAGGAGATGAAAATATTTATTATTTTTTAGTGTCATTATCATGATATGTAATTCGCCTTGAGGGTTTGCTCAATTGGTTGAGCACCCATTGTTAAAACACCTTAATTTGTTATTGAGAGGTCATGGGTCAATTCTCTCGACGCCATTGGGTCAGGTAAATGTTCAATTCACTTAACATTTACCAATCAATGGAAATTACACTTTACTTAATTGACCTTGCGCAAAGGGAGTTGTGAATGGGGCCAACATTTATTTATTTTTAGTTTGTGCTTGTATGCACTGAAATTTGACATGATTATAGTAGATGCATGCATTGACAATATTAGAGGGTTTCGAGACTCAAATACAACTTACACAAAGAATCCAACAATCAAACAAGTAAATTATAACATAAATGTCAAGGAGATGAACTTATTTATTATTTTTTAGTGTCCCCATCATGGCATGTATTTAGCCTTGAGGGTTAGGTCAATTGGTTGAGTACGCATCATTAAAGAACCTTAATTTGTTATTGATAGGTAATTGGTTCCATTCTCTCGATGCTCTCAGAGTTAGGTAAATGTTCAATTCACTTAACGTTTACCAATTAGTGGAAATTATGCTTTAATTATTGACCCTACATAGAGGGGATTGTGAATGGGGCCAACAGTAAATTTTTTCTAGTTTGTGCTTGTATGCATTGAAATTTGACATGGTTATAGAAGGTTCATGCATTTATTGTATGGGATGGTTTCAAGACTCAAATACAACTTAGACAAAGAATTTGACAATCAAACGACAAAATTATAACATAAATATCAAGGAGATGATTTTATTTTTATTTTTATTTTTACTGTCCTTATCATGGTATGTATATAGCCCCGAGGGTTAGCTCAATTGGTCAAGTATGCATTGTTAAGGCACCTTATTTTCTATTGAGAGGTTACTGGTTCAATTCTCTCAATGCTCTCAGGCTCAGGTAAATGTTCAATTCACTCAACATTTAATAATTAGTGAAAATTATGCTTTAATTAATTGAGCCTACAGAAAGTGGTTTGTGAATGGAGCCAACATTGATTTTTGTTTAGTTTGTGCTCGTATGCATTGACATTTGACATGGTTATAGCAGATGCATTCGTTGATGGTATCGGAGGGTTTTGAGAGTCAAATATGACCCACACAAAGAATTCAACAATCAAACGATAAAATTGTAACATAAATGTTAAGGAGATGAAATTATTTATTATTTTTTAGTGTCCTTATCATGGTATGTATTTAGCCTCAGGGGTTAGCTCAATTGGTTGAGTACCCATTGTTAAAGCACCTTAATTTTCTATGGAGAGGTCACAAGTTCAATTCTCTCGACATTCTCGGGGTCAGGTAAAAGTTAAATTCACTTAACATTTACCAATCAATGGAAATTATGATTTAATTAATTGACCCCACAGAAAGGGGGTTGTGAATGGGGCCAACGTTGATTTTTTTTTAGTTTGTGCTTGTATGCATTGAAATTTGACATGGTTATAGAAGATTCATGTGTTGATAGTATGGGCAAGTTTTGAGACTCAAACAAGAATCTCAATGATTTATTTGTTCTCTTTCATTTACCCTATTTTTTTCTTAGTTTCTATGCTTGATTCTTACTATGCTGCTTTGAAATATTTATAGTAGATAAATTGGGTATTATGGAATTGAGAGTGATGTGGGGTGGGGGGGAGGAGGGTGCGGCGGACATATGAGCTTCCATATTCACGTGGTTGGCCTTGTTCAATATAGAATACAATATTCTTGAAACCAAGATAATATCATTCAGGTTTATACCATCATCTCCAATTTTATATTATTATTTGTAACTTTAGTGAGAACTCCTTTGTCGTTATAATAATGAAACTTCGTTGCAAGAATAGCAAATGAATTTAAAAAATTCGCTCAATTGAGAATATTTGTATGGATGATAACTCAACCACCAACCACCATAAAGGATAGCAAACCTAAGGGACTAAACCATATTTAAACCTATGTCTTATTTCCTCCTAATTAAAAAGATGCCTTGGGTTGATGGTTCAATTGATCAACCTAACTTTTGGGGGATAATCCTTAAACCTAGTATCCACTCCTTTTTGTAATTTTTAATCCCTACTTCCCCATAACCCTTTAATCCTATAACATTAGTACCATATGATATCTAACACTTAATAATTCCCCACACCCCTAACTCATGTAATCCATATAACCCTGATAACCCTTGAATCCATAAGCTCCAAACCTTTATAACCTAATATAAATCTACAACCTTCAATATTGAAATTTTAACCCTTGAAGCCTTTATCTCATAATATAACATTTAAAACACCTATTAATTGATACTTATAATCACTCATCACAATATCACTTGACCGTTATATATCCTCTTATCCCAATAACTACTAACACCCATAATCCATTCCAACTTATAGCCTTTATAGTCCCTATCCGCTTTAGCTATTATTACAATTAATTGGTAACACCCATGACCCATTTTAAAACAACTCAGCTCCTTTAAACCTAAAATATAGGCTATAACATATAAACCATGTAACTTATGTCACATTATTGTTACCGCTACAACAATCCCCAAATTTTCAGCATTTTCAGAAACTAGGGTCCCTCTCTTTTAATCTTCAAAAGGTGAAAACTATTTTTTCTTTCTTTGAACTCCTTTTACGTGTTTAAGTTTTTCTAATTTAAAGGACCTTGTTGTTGGGTCTCCAAAATGTCACCCATTTAACCCTATTTTCTTTATTTTTCCTTTAGTATTTACCATATTCTGCAACTCCATAACCATGCATTAAGACCATCTTCATAATTAAATATGGGTTTAGACATATTATTTTCCAATACACATATTTTGGTATTTTGAATGAATCTATGGTTAAATATTAGAAAAAGAACATGTATTCACTTATATACAAAATTTGGATGAATTTTGTGATGTGTAGGCATATTTGAAGATTCCAACACAGTCATATTTGTCCTCTAAGTCTCAAATTCGAATTTCCTCTTCAAACTCTTGAAGATTTGAAATCATTGATAAAGCACATGTTGTCATGAAGAAAAATCATGGAGGTCTTCATAAGTGTCTCCTATAAAATCTATGAGAGATTTGTGAGAAGACATGAAGAGATGCTAGTTGCTAGATTTTAGCACATGGTTGTAACCACATGAGATATTTGTGGATCTAGGAGAGATATGTGGATCTATGAGAGATTTTTGGATCTACATTTATGAATTAGTTATCTAAGTTTTTGTATAAATAGGAGTGTCTTCTCCTCAAAGGTCTGTTAAGTTTGGGAGCTATTCTCATGCTTCAATGTTAAGTTTTGGAATGCTAAGGATTGGCTATGCTTATGGTTGATGTTATGGATACTATTGATTTTAATACAATCCTTTCATATGAATGTTCTTTCATGATGATATTTGGTGTTTGAACAATAAATTCTTGAAATTTTCACCTCTCATGCACTTCATGATGGCCACTTGATGAGTATGAGTGTATTTTAGTGTTTCATTTCTACAATATAGATTAGCTTCTTTTATGTTCATTTTCTCCAAAGATTATTTCAAGTCTCTTGATTAGATGCGTCATTTTATATGCATTTTATTTATGTTCTTTTTTTTTGCTTATTTCATTTAAGTTGCTTAGTTTCAGATTCATAGATAATTTGATAGTTTTAATTGGCTTTATTTAGTTTGAACACATCAGTAATCTCAATATGTTTTAGGCATTCTAATTTCAAGTCATTTTCTTTCAATAGATTAGAATTGCTTTCAAGTTCAATAGATCGGATTCATTTCTGAGTCCACTAGAATAGGATTTACCTTTATGTTTGATAGAATAATTTCAAAAACCATTCATTATATATAATTAGAATAGATTATTTCTTTCAAGTTCTGAATTTGATACTTTGATAGATATAGTATTTGAGAAATAATGTGTGTGTGTGCTCATTTAGATCTTTTCATTAATCAGTTTTCTTTGAGTCTTGCAATCATTTCCATAGGTTAATTTCCTTTTCGATTGAGAATTAATTTCCTAGCATATATTGTGCAAGTGTACTTCACAAGCATATAAACCCGGATTGACATTTAATGCAGGTTCTTTAAATCACAATTAAATTACCTAACATTTTGGAGCTGTTGTCAAGGAAGTATAGATAGGCGTTAACTTTCAATTTAGAATGCCTTTTTAGCTTTTAATCTCATTTTTAGCTGCATATTTAAAGCATGATAAATATGATGCATGAATTTTAATAAATTTTGATATCGTAAGAGTTTCAACGCTAATCCATTCGTGGAAAAGAGATTTAGAATGAAGATCAATAATTTCTTGGAGATAAAGGACTACATTGAAGATTGGTTTCAAACAGTGACTACACCACAACATTCTTCCATTCTTCAAGAAATCCTTGCACCAAATTCAAATGTACAATTGATTTCTCATACCCTAGTGTACATTGAGGAATATTTTTCAAAGATGGATGTGAGAATAGTAGAGATTTTGATTCGTAAATGGCTTTATTGGAAATACTCCTACACTTGACAAAAAACTTTTCTTTTTCAAAATACAATAGGATAGAATAGGGAAATGAAACCAAGCTTGGGGATGTTTTTGAGTTTTTGTTCTTAAAGTTTTTGTTTTGAAATTTGATTTCATTTTCTTGAAATGTTTCATTTAGTGGTGCAATAAGAGTCACCTCGTTCACTAACTATTGGCAAGAAGATCTATAAAAAAAGGGGCATTTGTGAAGAAGGAGAACAAGTAGAGTTTCAAGAACTAAAAATTGAGGGATGAGATCAATTCTTTTTACATTTATTTCAAATTTTAGATTTCAAATAAATAAATAATTGACAAAATTCTTGAGTATGCTATCTTCTTGTGCCTTGTTGTGACCTTGAAGATCAGAAAGGAAAATTGGATATGTTAGCCTTGAAAATGAAATTTTGTAATAAAATTTATACTAAGAGATCTAAATTTTCTATTCATTATAAAAAAATTGCTTAAATTTTGATCTCCATCTCAATTATTTTTTTCTCAAATCTTGTTAAAACAATTTATTTTTCTTTATTTATTAAAAAAGGACCTCAGTAATTTTTTCTCAAAACATTTTTAAATAAGTTCTTTATTTTTTAGAAGCTTGGTAGGACCTTTTTCATTCATTTTCAACAAAAATAGGCAGGTTGCATCCATATTCAGGTGGTTGGGTGGCCACAACCTGCTCATTGGGAAACTAGGTCTGTTGGCCACCTAATCACATTATAAGCCATCCAAAAACAAAAGAGTTTGAGGCTGTCTATGATAGATATATATTCCTGATTATCCTTAATTATCGTAGTGAATAGATAAATAATACATAATATCAAAGTCTGCAAGGTATTCATCTATACAAAGCAAAAACAAAAAGTCAAACTTATGCAAATCATGCTGCTAATCATCGGACGAGTCCACGGGTGCTGGATATTTTATGCTAGAACTAGGAAGTTCCATCTGAGGGAGTGTTGACGGTGTTGGACCCGCCAACATTTAGGGGGTGTCCCCGATGTGAAGTCACAATTAGACCTCACAACATTTGGTGTGGGATCCCGATGTGAAATATGGCCTGGTTGTTGAAGCAATGGGTTTTAATGATGTACCTTGGCTGTGATAATGCATAGAATGGTGTATTCATAACTTTGGGAAATAAGTGTGTGACTTTGCAGAAGGTCAAGTGCGATGTATGAAAGGTTTTAACATAACGAGGGGAAATGAGTGAGCCCAATAAAATCCTATAATATTACTCAACTTAAAAGGAACACACGAGCTTAAAGACATCACGAGTTAGCCTGCAAAATAGTTCACAAGTTAACCATGATGGAAATAAACAAAAAAAAACATTCAACAAGATTCATACTAATGCAACTAAATTAATTCATAAGCGTTAGCGTAAGTGGAATAACATATATTGCCAACATAACAAGAATAGTCTTACTATATTCATAACATATGCATGAAAACATGCTGGCTTTGAGCTTTTATTAAAGTGAAAGTTCCAAGCATACATATAGTGTTGACAAACCACTAGTACCAATGATGGAACATGAAGTCCACACCTTCTCCTCTAAATAAAGATACTCCCTCTATGCTACGGAGAAGCTAAGGCTCTCAATAAACTCCCAAGCTATTGATTCTATGCATAGCCAAAAGCTTGGCTCCCCAAAATCCCTTTACCTGAGTTATGAGGACATATTTGTAAGAAAAGGAGTGACTACTCATTTCCCCCTTGTGACTTTTGGACTTCCTTCATGAATTTTCAACTTCATTACATCACGAATCTTTACAATCCATAATTGACACTTGGAATTTCACTTACAAATTAATTACAAAATAATATTACAATATACTCATACCCATATGAGATAAAATTGGGTAGAGTAAAGTAGACAACCTAATAAGACAAAAGTCAATATTGAGTTGTGGAAAATTCCAGCTCAACAACTTCGATTGTAGGTTGTTGGTCACATGGCAATGCTCACCTTGTACTGCACGATGACTTCCCCAAATAATGCGATGGGATCAAGATGAAAGTGGGAGCTACATTCTCAACCTCTGCTCAAATATTTTCAACTTATTTCCTTGCAGCCTACAAGTTCTTTGCCAACTGTTTGTTCTCATCCATTAAATACTCCATGTTTGACTTTGTAGCTCTGACGAAGGCCAAGTTGGCTACGATAATGGAACTTGGATTTCTTCTGGTTCCTGTCATAATCACCCTTTCTCTGATGAATGCATGAGATACAAGGTCTTCCGGAAAATGTTTCTTTTGTTCTTGTACAATCTTATTTTGAAGCTCATCATGGGTTAGATTGTACGTGTCCATGACCAGACCATCATCAAGAGGAAAAATTTACTCTTCCTTGCTTGGAGCTTACTCTACAATTGGAGGATGTGGAGAATGAATGGTGACCTGCTATGTACTTGGAATCAGATCAACATCTTGGTTCTATGCAGTTCCACCTCAATGTCTTGGATCTCAATCAATACCTCAATATCTTTAGCGAGTTCCTTGTCCTACATCTATTTTCTCTCCTCCTCTTGTTGTTGATTTTTATCTTGTTCTCTGGCTTGTCTTCGTGCGACTTCTTCTTCTTATACTCTTCACCTTTCTTATTCTTCCTGCTTCTGCCTTTCTTACTCCAATTTCTTCAACTCTTGTTCTTCCCACTGCTTCTATTCCACTTCTTGCATCCTCTATTTTCTTTTCTTCTCTGATGCTATGACCACTTTAAGTATGACTGGAACTACTTTCATCTTGCGGCTTCACTCTCTTCCTGGGTCATGTGAAACCTTCCTATTACCCTTTTCATGCATTGGGTTGTGATTGTCTGCTATTACTGCCTCTAGAGTGACTTCTTTCTGTAGAGTAATCTGCAATGTTCCAATGAAGCTGACTGGTTCACAAGACTTGGAGGCATTATAACAATTCTTCCATGCTTCCTCCTAAGGTCTATGAAAGGTCTCACTTAGCCACTGATAATGAATCCTCACACAATGGATTTGAAAACATTCCTTGGATCACACATATTGAAGTCCAAAAATTGAATGCGAATTTCTCTATTGCCTTGCTTCGGTGTTTGCAACTTTCAGATTCTTGATTTCGTACAATTCGATCTTCATAGGAAGAGTGGGCCAAGGTGTTTTCTTCTTCTTATGCAAAGCTGCTGACAACCCTCTAGAGAGGTGGTATGCAACTTATTACATGACTAATTTATTGGTGGCATACCTCGGTAGAAGATGTAGAGACTTTTGTCCACCAAACACTCTGAGGAAAGTGCTAGCCAGTGAGGCAAACCAATTTACTATCTCTGACATTGGTTCCATTTCCCCATGTGATATGCAAGGTGGTTATTCCTCAAAAATCAAATTATACAACGAAATGAGGAAGTGATCAGTCAAATTTTCCGTTACTCCTCCATGGTTTCACTTTAAAAACAACCCTAAATGAATGTGCATGGTAGGATATCTTGGTGTCTAGGTCCAATTCATGCCAGGAAATCAATTTTGAGCACAAATTGCATCCAGTAGATAGACATACATGTAAAATCTAGCTTGATTTCCCTTGGGAGGATTCAGGGCATTAGATATATGGATCTTCGACTATTGAGCCAACAAGTCTGACCAGTTGAATGGCCTTCCTTCATTCACAATCTTGTTCAGTAAGAATTCCCACCCTCCAAGGAAGGTCTTAGTGCTATGCTGATTGTAGATTCTACAACATAGAACTATCAAGAGCTAGTCGACCCTCTTGAGCGATTTTGTCTTGCGGGTGTTTGACAAAACTTTGCTGTCTCCTTCACCTAACTTTCGATAATGTGCTTTGTGATCAAGTAGCTGGTGGCAGCATAAAAGTAAGAATTCATGAGTGATTCTAGCTCTAGGATCTGGAACATGAGATGTTAATCCGGTGCTAAGAAAGAGGCAAGCCTTTGTCTGCTGGAATTGTTCAAAGTCATAGTCTTTGGATCTATATTAGTCAGTATCCAGCTAATAATGTCTGCACATGGGAAATCTGGGTACCTGCATGCAACCTTATGTAACCCTGACCTTTGGACATTGATATATGCCTACTGGTCTTCAAGGTCTGCTTTGAAGCTTCTTGCTAAGAATGCTTCACTCACTTTATGCCATGTGATGTTTGATTCTTTCTCTATAAACAATTGAGTATCTGAGTAAATTGGAAAGTTCGTGGGCGTACTCTTAACTGCCTCCCCAGTGATGCTTTCAGTAGTATCCTTTGGAGCAGATCTCTTTGGTGCCATATAAAGAGAAGTGCTCAACAACTACAATACCTATAGGAGGAAAAGAACTCATTGTAAAGATGACTTATCTTCAACAAAATGGTTCATAAAGCAACATCATAGTGGCAACCACATGACTAAAGGGAAATATTGCACAATTTTTGAGGTGAAGGGAGAGGGTTTGGCTGCATAACTACACATTATGCAGTCTCAATAGCCAGTGGAGCATCTTGAGGCTAGAGACTGCACAATCCGTAGTCTCAGCCTGGGCAGACTGAGGGAGAGACTGCTCATTACGTAGTCTTAGTGGCCAAAGGATAGAATTGAGCCATGGAAATGCACAATGTGTAGTTGGTCTATCCAGGTACTACGCATTGTGCAGTCCCAGAGGCCAAGCATTAAGCTTGAACCTTGGACTTGCACAATGCCTAATTAGACAAGGCAATTGCTGGCCAAGGAAAGGGAAGATTTTCTCGGAAAGAGTGTGGGAAACTAGAAGATCTGAGTGATGGTGCAAGTTAGAGTGTAGATATGACTAAGGATAGATGGATCAATGAAAATCAAGTGCAAAAGACCAACATGCAAAATGAAAAGAAAACATGCATGGAGAGTCGTCGAAACAACGACCACTAATGGGAAAACACAAGAAAGGTGATGTGACACTTGTAAAATGTGAACGAAGGAATGAACCAACACTTGTACAAGATAATATAAGTTAAAATTCTAGCAACCATGAAAAAAACAAGTGAAACAACACTAATAGAAGTGAAATGAAAAAAAGCGACAAAAGACGACAAAAGCAAAAATCAGCCAGAAAAGCACCACAAACTCCACCGAAGGCTCCTTGATCTCCTTGGGAAGGCTTGAGATCCAATATAGAATGCACAAATGATCTCTAGAGGAATTCATTATATATATTTAAACTGATTAGGGTTTGTGACGTGCATGCCTAAAATCAAGGAAAAAGTGACACTTGGGCAAAATTCAAAAAATAACAAGTTATGTCATCCTTTAGGAAACTAATTATCCACTCCATATTTTCTAGGGATGTTTTCTTGATATTTTAGAAAACAAGGAATTCACACCACTAAGAAGGATTGCATAGTTCCCAAGGAATGTGCAACTTCTTGACTTAGTGCATTCCGTAGTTTTTGAGCTCGAGGAAAGATTTGTGCAATTTTTGAGCTTAAGGTTAGGCTGTCTCCCATAATTACATAGTTTTTGAGCTCAAGGAGGGATTTGCAAAGTTTTTGAGCTTAAGGCTAGGCTGTCTCCCAGAATTGTGCAGTTTCTGAACTTAAGGTTAGGTTGCTTGTCTCGATTATGTACAAATCCTCAAGGATGGCCTACCTTCCAAGATTGCGCAGTTTCTAGAGGGAAGACCGACAATGCTGCAAAGTCAAGTCAAGAGATAGCTTGTGTTTGAAAGATATCAAATAGAGATTAATACATCACAATAAAAACATGAAAAGATAAGTCTTGATCATGGCATGAATACTTGATGACAATGAAAGATAAGTTTCTGTGGACAAAAGGAAGGCTCCAAAATCAAAGCATGGTAAAAATTTTGGAGGGTAGTTGTAGTGGCTACAATAGGGAGACATGGAATGCTATTCTCTATGAACTTGAGGTGGCAATTCTGTTGCTGAATCTAGAATTGGATGACCTAAAATTTCTTAAGAATTTCATGGAGGTTAGGATCAGTGTTGGAGGGGCCAACTGAAGGAGTCGCCAAGGCTCTAGCCACAATATTCTTCACCAACTAGTATAGATAAATAATATGTTTGTATTGAGATGATAAACCTTTGGAATGTCTAGGGTTCAACACCAGGTCTCGCCATTCCTCTATGTCCAAATCCATGCTTTCTACTTATTGGTTTAAATTTGCTTCCCACTCAGAGATTAACTAACGGATTTGAGGTTGTGTACCGACTTGATAGGCTTGAACAAATTCTCGAATAAGGCCAGAGGTGGATTTACGAATCTGTCCCCTAGATGGATGTGGATGGGGTTGGTTACCTCCCCATCATTTACGAACACTTCGATTCCTCTCCCGACCTCCCCTTGCTGAGGTGTTTCTTCGAGAGGATGGATGTACCATGCTGCAACTCTACCAACCACAAAGGTGATATGATAACCTGAAATCAAATGCCAAGACCTCTAGCTCGAGGTCCTAGCGCACACACTAAGAATTCAAACTTGTATAATTTCCACAACATAATACCACATAACTGTAAACGTTAAGGTTATAAACCGAATTTTCCCCCACGATTATGAGATGGGTATGCTGAGACAGAATGAACTTAACAACCCATGGCTCCCCAAGCATTCTTGAAGCAAAACCCAAAATCCATTAAGGTGTATCTTTTCTCAAGAGACCCCTTCTCTTAAAGGCCAACGAGTACATCACAAAGAATAATGGAGAAAATCACCCATGCATGAAGTGTAGACTGAATTCTAATGCTCAAACCCCAAATTCATGCACATAGTAAAATTTCAAAACAAACAAAGAAAATTCTACTATATGTAGACATCCCACCAGAAAAATAATAATTCTTTCCTCCCAAATGTCATGGGAGATTTCCTTTCTAACCCAAGACATCATCTCAAAGACTCTTGTCCAGTGAAGCATCAAATAGAAGTGAATCATAGGGATAAGGGCATGAGAGAAGCACACTGAGTTAACATATCCGCAGTCGCTATCCACAGGGAAGAGGGTAAGGCCGTCTACACCTGGATGGTGGATCTCGTGCGGTACCTTCTCGTGCGACCCAAATTTTGCAAGTATACCTGTAACAATTCCAAGAACAATACCCCCAAATCGACTTGAGCTCATAGCATAAACCCTCGACAAGGAGATGTCTCATCTACCTCTCCTGTCACCATTAATATCCTTCATGCACGTTGCCACATTGTGGCTGAAGGCAAGTGTGTGAGGGCCATAAAATGACCGCCCATCATCCTTTCTTATTGAATGTTTGTCTATGGTATGGATCTTGGCAGCGCCCAACTGCCTTCTCGCATCCCGATCGGGGAAATAAGTTCTTTATTTTTAAATAAAAAATAAAAAAAAATGAAAATAAAATAAAATAAATAAATAAATATATAATGTGAAAATACCATATTAGAAAAAACAAAACAACCAAAAACAAAAAACTAAAAAATAAATAAAATTAAATAAAAAACCGAAACAGTAAAAATATATATTAAAAAACCCACAACGCATAAAACAAAAATAAAACATTAAAAAGAACCAAACGAGAAAAACGCAAATCAAAATGTACACATTAATAAAAAATTCTCATTAAAACAAAATAAATAAATTAAAATCATGCATACAATGCACACATCAAATAAAAACTAATAAAAAAACATATTAAAATAACACAATAAACCCCACCAAAAAACGAACATAAAAATAAAACAATAGGGCTGAATGCATAAAACTCAAACCTCAAGGGCTGAATGATAATCTAAAAGTCGATGGCTGAAGGGTTTGATTGACAATGTAACAAGCGATTCACATAGTCCAAGTGGCAGGAGGACCTTTGCCTTAATGAAAGAAACCTGCAATAAAAATTTATTCATAAAATTGTGACACAAATTTTCTTATAACTCTGAGAGATCAATTGCTAAACTTAAAATTGTATAAGAAAGGGTGAGTAGATCCATTTTTCCCTGGCACATAGAAGGTTTTGAATTGAAAAGAATGTCTCGGTGGCACCTAATGACTAGACGCGTGTAGTGAAATCGATAACATGTGGTTTGCTTCCTCAAAATTTGTGGGATTTAGTCCACTGGTTATTTGTATTTTGTTGCATTGTTTGTCATTTCCTCGGATGGTTAATTTTTTAAAATTTAAATAAAGTTGTTAATGTTATCTTTCATAGAGCATGCTTGTGGCTTACTGATAAGTTGTTGACATTGTCTATATGACATAAAGTGTTCAAAACCCATGGAGGATAATTAGAATGGTTATGAAGTTTTGGGAAAATACAAGCTGCTACATGGTAGCCTGAGATTAGCCCATGTGACACCCATTCTTCATAGTCACAATGCTAACTTTCTTTGCCACATCAACATGCCATGCCAAATTTCCATATCAACTGCCATTTTAACATTGCCACATCATTACATCTAGTCAACATGCCACATCATTACATCCAGTCAACATGCCACATCATTAGCCACCACATAAGCCTCTGTGTCAATAGTCTAACTCAGTTGCCACATTAGTGTCCTAGTCACCAAGCCATTTAAACATCGTATTTCCATGTGGCACTCCATGGTGTTGCCACATGGCACTATGCATCAATTTTTACTATTTTATAAAAACTTTAGATGGGCATAATTTTTTCATACGACATCCATTTGAGGTGATTAAAGTGTTGTTGGAAATATCTTTATGATATCTATGAGATGGGATAATTTTCATCAACATTTGAGATAATAAAAAAAATGGTCATTTTTTTTTAATTTTGCAGCAAGTGGACTTGGAAAAATAATCAAATCATTAAAAACATGTGTCTAATATGATTTTTTTTTAACCTAGTTTTTGAATCACTCAAATAAGATATAAAACGAAAAATGATCAACAAAACATTGACAGGTAGTCCAAAGTGCATCTCATTTTTATTTTATCTTCCCTGAATTTCTCTTATTATCACTATTTGTGAATTCTTTCTACGTATATATCAGATGAAGAGAGATTTATCACCTCTCTCCCTCAATAATCTTACATTTTATTGTAGATTGGTGCTAAGTTTTTGCAGGTTCCAAGATGATTAAGGAAGATCAATTTACGCACAAGTGGTTTTCAATAACCAATTTCTTTTTCAAAAATAACATGAAGAAGTTAAGTCCATGTTAGATCACATCCATATGTCATTGTTACTTATTCATTTTCCTCCCACCGAGCTTTATAATCCATCCATGTCGAAGTCCAAATTCTCATCTTCCTACCACTATCAAAGCATGACTTCAAAACTGTTTTCCCTTTGTAAGTTTCAAGTTTCCTACCTCGCTTAGATTCACCCCTAACCCATGAATAAAGTCATTCATCTCACTTACCATATTGATTTACCTCATTTTCCTCTTTCTTTTCCTAAGTAAACCCTGCTTGATAATTGCAAATATTTCATCTATGGGCCTCTAAATCATTCTTTTATCCTTGCGTTAGATGGTGGGGGATTTATTAAGGCCCTCCTTTGACAATTTTGACCCATTGACTTTAACACGTTATTTGCGTTTGAGACTAGAGATCATTTTAGTACCTTGAGGCTTGCATAACTTAATGAAAAGTCATCTCACCAATAAATAGTGGGAATACATTAATGTCCCCTATCTGTTGGATCTTCTATGTGAATCGACTCCAACTCATATATTTGTCCATATTAATATGTACTCAGGTATCTTGACTCTCATTGACATTAATGGTGAGTAGTCTCGTGTTGGTTAACGACATTCGTTAATGGTCAGTAATCCAACAATTTCTTACTATGTTCGATATCAACAAAATCTATTCACATAGATAAGAATTATGCCATGATGCAAATATGAATGAAGACTATATTATTTCAACAATTTGCAACAGTGCTCTAATAACTCAAGAGTTAGTTTCAAAGTTCAACGTCGGTAGCTTAGTTCCAGCAATAAGAAGGCACAAAAGTTCCAATTTCATATTCCATCCTCCATTCATACATCCAGGTGATGAAGAAGCAAATCATATTCTTTCACTTCACATTTCACGATCCAACAATCACAACCAAGATCTCTCAAATGCTTATATTATTAAATTTTTAGGTAGATGAAGGTATGTTGTTTTCTAATATTTAATAATTAATTCCTTGAATACTAAAAGATATGTATTTGTAAATTTTCCCATGCAAAATTCATTTCCCCATTTTCCAAGAATAGAAAACACTTTCAGTTGGGCGGCTGGGTGGAGTGGGGGGGGGGGGGGGGATATTCATTACCATTGTTTAATTCTATATTTGATAACCATTCATATTGTTGATCAACATGTTTATTCCAACTGATTGGTGTTTCTCTTTGTTTCAAAGATGAATATGTTTTGAAAAGATTCAAATTATGAGAAGTTGATATGTATATGAATGGGTATTCATTGTGAATGCATTTTAAAGTACGCTTTGTTGCAAGAAGAAGAAGAATGCAAGAAAAGTGTTGTCACACAAGAACAAACACCTAGAATAATTATGGTTGCCACACAAGAATCAACCACAAAAAGTTGCCACTTAGACATGTTTAAGAAAAAGAAGACTTACAACAATAGAAAACTCTTGAGAAAAGAAATAATTGAAGAAAACTTTGCAAGTCTTGGAGGTATCTCAAAGTCACAAAAATGACTTATTGACAAATCTTGTACACCTCAAGGCTATAGAAAAGAAGCTACAGAAAATAAGATGATTTTAATCCATAACAATCACTACAAAGTTACATGAGGACATGCAACATATCCAATTGAGGGGAATGTTGGGTCTCCAAAATTTCATCCTCTTTTCTTTCATTTTCCTTCAATATTTACCATATTCTGCAACTCCATAACCATGCATTAAGGCGATCTTCATAATTAAGTATGGGTTTAGACATATTATTTTCCAATACATCTATTTTTGTATTTTGAGTGAATTCCTGTTTAAATATTAGAAAAATAACATGTATTCACTTATATATAAAAGTTGTATGAGTTTTGTGGTGTGTGTAGTCATATTTGAAGATTCCAACATAGTCATATTTGGCCTCTAAGTCTCAAATTTGAATTTCATCTTCAAACTCTTGAAGATTTGAGATCATTGATCTAACACATGTCATGGAGAAGAATAATGGAAGTCTTCGTAAGTGTCTCCTATCAAAGCTATGAGAGATTTTTGACAGGATATGAAGAGATGCTAGTTGCTAGATGTTAACACATGGTTGTAACCACATGAGATATTTGTGGATCTAGGAGAGATTTTCAGATTTACATTTATGAATTAGTTATATTAGTTTTTGTATAGATAGAAGTGCCTTCTCCTCTCAAAGGTGTGTTAAGTTTGGGAGCTATGCTGATTCTTCAATGTTAAGTTTTGGAATGCTAAGGATTGGTTATGCTTATGCTTGATGTTATGAAAAATATTGATTTTAATACAATCCTTTGATATGATTGTGCTTTCATGATGAGATTTAATGTTTGATCAATAAATTCCTGAACTTTACACCTCTCATGCAATTCATGATGATCACTTGATGAGTGTGAGTGTATTTTTGTGTTTCGTTTCTGCAAGATAGATTAGTTTCTTTTATGTTCATTTTCTACAAAGTTTATTTCAAGTCTCTTGATTAGATGCTTCGTTTTATATGCACTTTATTTATGTCATTTTATACTCATTTAATTTGATAGTTATGATTGGCTCTTTTTAGTATGCACACGTCAACAATCTTAATAGGCTTTAGGCATTTTAATTTCAAGTCATTTGATTTCAATAGATTAGAATTGCTTTCAAGTTCAATATATCAAATTTATTTCCAAGCACAATAGAATAGGATTTACCTTTATGTTTGATAAAATAAAATTTCAAAAACTTTCATTGTATAGAATTAGAATAACTTGTTTCTTTCAAGTTCTGAATTTGATGATTTTTTAGATATAGTCTTTGAGAAAGAACATGTGTACGTGCTCATTTATATGTTTTCATTAATCAATTTTCATTGAGTCTTGCAATCATTTCCATAGGTTCATTTCCTTTTTGATTGAGATTTAATTGCCTAGCATATATTGTGCAAGTGTACTTCATAAGTATATAAACATGGATTGACATTTAATGCAAGTAATTTAACTCACAATTAAATTACCCAACACTTGTTGCAAATTTTCATGACTAGTTGCTATCACAATATTGAATATTAGATTTGTGATAAAGGCACAATTTCACAAGCTAACTTGTGCAATCACATTTTAAGATGCAAAAATGCAACTAAAGGCACCCTCTCACCATCCAACTTGTGAAATCACGCTTCATATTTCAAAACTATGATTACGTGATCCTTCTCGCACTGCCTTACTCAATTTTGCAAACTTTTCCATGAAAGCGCATTAGATATGCTGATACAATCACACATGTGGTAAAAAGTATGTAAAGGGGTCACCCCCCAATTCATTTTGACCATGCCTTTTGCTTTGATTTTGTGAATCCAATGCTGTAGGAGCTCACAATTATTGTGGTTTGACTCTACTGTTGGCATTATTGTCATTGATGACAAAGGACAAGGAGCAGCAAGGAGTGGCAAGAATCATCAATGCAAGGAGTAGCAACAAGGCAAGGAGCAACATCAATGCAATGATCAACAACAATGCAAGGAGCAACAAGAAACAAAAGAAGGCAAAGGAGTAGAAGAAGGAGGAGGAGTTGTGATACATTGAAATGTTTTTGTAAGTTGCAGAGATTGCTATGTTGAAGAATTTGTTGTGATGTAAAATTGTTGATTGAGCTAAATCGTTGTGATGCAAAGGCAAGACTCCAAGGCAAAGGAAAAGATGTTGCAAAGGTTTTTGTGATGCATTAATGATAAATATGTTATTTGATGTTAGCATTAGTTTGATGCATTTAATTATTACATGTGGCTGAAATTAATATTGGATGGATTATTTTTTTTTCTCTAATATTCCAGATATGAAGAGTTTGGAAATGAATGAGTGGAAGGCAAAGAGTCAAGCCTATTCACTTCATATTCATACATGGGATACAAACAACCATCAAACTATCTTTATAAAATATTTTCTTTTGGAAGGAATAAGAGAGGTTAGAGAATGAGAAAATGTGAGGGAGCTGGTTGAGCTATTATGCATTAGTTACCTGACACTTATGAAGTTGATGTGAAACATATTTGAAGGGAAGAAGATGCAGAAATGAAGATGGAGATATGCATAAATTATGATAAGGTAAACCAACACATTGCTATTTCTTGTTTGCATTATGAGATGGTAGTCTCCTTTCAGTTAGTGGCTTGATAAACATCAGGTTAGAGCCTCCTGTGGGTTGTAACGTACAGAAAACATATGGGAGTTGGAGCTTCCTTGCAGTTGCAGCTTGCAGAAAATTGAGGTAGCAACCTCATGTAGGTTGGAGCATATAATAAATCAAATGTAATAAGGAGTAGGAGCTTGCCTTTGCATCACAACAATAATAAGATCATGGTTTTCTCCCTTTATGGGTTTCCACATATATCTGGTGTCACTATGTGTTGTTATTATGTGGTGATGTGATGTTTTGATTAGCTTATTACTTGTTATTCACATATTCAATATGTTGGTCATTATTTGTTAAGATGCTCATGCAATGTTTTAGTTAATGAGATTAAGGAAAATAATTTTAATGTCCATGAATATATTAAACTGATTCACCCCCCTCTTAGTTTAGTCAAGTTTTCATCAATTGGTATCGGAGTAGGTTCCTTCTATATAAGCTGAACAACTTGAAGGTAGATCTAGTTGAGTCATGGACTATCAAAATCTACCTGCGTTGAGTGCAACTAACTTTCATGAATGGAGAGATAAGGTAAAATATGAACTGATATCTTACATACCTAGTGTATTGAAATTAGTATGTGATGGCTACTGTAAGGATTATCCCTCCTTGCAAGAACAACCGTGGAATGCTACAGAAAAAAGTGTCATGCATAACAATCTTCATAATAAGAATCTTGATACAATCATAGATTTAACCTTTGAAAATAAATATGGTATGTATTGCACCTCATGCGTGGAGAGGCTAGCAACATAAGTGCAGAGAAAGAAAAGAGAAAGAGGAAGGAGAAACAACCTTTTGAAAAGGAAAGTGTTGAGTTAAATGAAACCTCTACCTGTGTGAATGTACCAAACCCTCATGAAGAAAATACAGATGAAAATCAAGCTAGGCTTGACTTATCATTGGCTAGTATAGAAAAATTGAAGAATGAATACCATGATTTGAAGAAACTGGTGCAAATATGTGATGAGAAAGAGCATGAGTACAAGGAGGAAATTGTCAGCCTGAAGACTCAACTTGAAGAAGAAAGGAGACTAGAAGAGGTGAAAAGGAGTAAATTCAACCAGAGAAAACTAAGAAATAAATGCAAACAAGAGAAAGCAGTCTATGAAAGTATGGAAGAGGAAGAGAAAGGGACAACTTGCTACATCAATGACACAATGAAGGCATCATGGTCTAAGGGGGAGATACTCATGGAATAAATGAAGAACTTGTTCTATATTAGAGTAGCATTGTTTTAGGGGAAGATCAAATTGATCCACAACCTTGTGACATGAATCTGATGCATCAGTAAGAAGATGAGAAAAGCACAATTATGATCGTGAAGAAGGCATTTGAGGATGCTCCAGACCAATTGGGAATTGCAGAAGATTAAAAAGAATTAATATAAAAGCCATGTGAAGGTCCTTCAGAACCAACAACAAAATTTGAAGGAAAAAATACGAACCCTAAACATGTGAACTCCAAGATTGAGAGTAAAGGTCTTTTGTCTAAACTCGCTGCATGTAAGGAAAGGCTTTTAGCATTAGATGAGATTAAAAAATCCCAAGAACAAGAGAACACTTTGATAAATTGCATAAATAAAAATGAACTGGAACTTCTAACTTTGTGGCAAAAGCTAAGAGAAATGGAAGCAGAGAAAGTGGTTGTCTTGTGTAAAATGAAGGATGAAGATCAAATTGCTATAGCAACGGACTCATCGAATATTAAAGAGGTAGACAAAAATTCTAAAGAGCCACAATACATTGAATTATCTCTCATTTATGAGATAGAGAAATTTTCCAGGGAGGTGAATGAAAGAGAACCGAAATCAGTCCGTAAATTGGAAAATCTCAATTGTCAGCAAATAACTATTGATGAAAATAATGCACTTTTGATGAGGCTAGACGAGTAGGCGGAGTGTACAAATGGAGATGGACAAGAATTATAAGCTAGTGGCTTGTGAAATATTTGAAATGAGAGCATTAATTGATAACGTGCATAAATAAATAAAAATATATATAGTTGGTAGCGTTGAAGAGTATGAGCTAGACACATGTTCCATGCTCATGGTAATTGCTCTGGTTGATGGAGAGCATATAAAACAACTTGGGGTTCATGCATGTCAACTTAAAGAGGAGCTCCAACAAATACTTGAGGATAAAGTTAAACTAATCGGTGAACTCGATAGTTTCAAAGCTTCTCTTGAAAAATGAAGCTCTGAGAAAGAAGAATGAAATCATGATCTTCTTTTGCCAAGAGATGAACTAGAGCAAATAAAATATAAATTTGGCATAAAGGCGAATTTTGAAGGAGAAAAAGGTGAACTTGTTGAGGAGGGTACAACTATCCAAAATGTTAAAGAGGAAAATGACTGTTTATAGAAAGATGTAGAGAATCTAACTCATCATATTAGAAAACTTGAAAATGAATATGCAGAGATGAAGTTCGAACACAATTCAATAGAGTAGGAACTCCATGAACTGGAATATGCCAGAGAGAAATTGTAGAAGGAATTCTATAATCCAGTGCAAGACTCAACAGGTGCAAATAATGTGCCAGAGGAATTACAGCAGGAGAATGCGGTTTTAAAACAAAAATGTGAATCACTTTTGAAAGAAGTTGAGGATTCCACAATTAATAGGGATAGATTAGATTATGAAATTCATACTCTCACAGATCAACTTAATGCTTATGTAGAAGTTAGTCAAACAACAAAGCATGAAATAGGATGCACAAATGTCTACATATTTCGAGTCATGCAAGAGAAATTTAGGGGAACTGGATTTTTCAAGTAAGTTGGAGAAAGCTGCATTAAACATTGAAGTCAGGGACCTGCAGCAATAGATCACCAAGCAAGATCCTGAGTATGCTAATAAAATATTAATTTTGAAAGAACACCTGAATGAGGTTCAATCAAATTTATAAAAGCTTCTTACCATTAATCTTTCCGAATAGGTGAATAGATTGAAGATGAAGGGAATTTACAGATTTCAAAGTTCATTCAATACAAAATCTAGCATTGTTTGAAACACTTAAAGGTTCATGACCATAGAGATAGGCCATCCCTGTAGAATAACAACAACATGAAGACAACGATAATCTAAAGAGGCTTTAGAAACCAGAAGTAAGCATATTTAAAATCATAAGGAAATGAAGAAAGCCTTGAAGAGAAGCAGTATAATGGCCGCATGGCTAGGTGAACAAAGAAGTTACGAATTATGACAATCTATGGAGAGGCATATTAACAGACTTGAGGCATACAAATATGGAGTGAAACGCCCAACAATGACAGAGAAATGATATAAATCAATTGATAATACAATGGATTTGCACGAGTCTGGCTACGGTGGAATCAATATGCGTTCAAAAATAATTCATTGCAGAGTCTGGGAAATTGAATGATTTGCTGGGTAATGCAGTGGTAACGCTACATAAGATGACAGAGTAGCCTAGGCCACGACATGCTAGATTAATGCCAGTAAGAGATATAAATACAAAGAGACGG
The DNA here is from genome assembly GCA_000404065.3 of Pinus taeda. Taxonomy (NCBI): domain Eukaryota; kingdom Viridiplantae; phylum Streptophyta; class Pinopsida; order Pinales; family Pinaceae; genus Pinus; species Pinus taeda. Next base: position 362,899 of record APFE031591864.1, read on the forward strand.
GGACACAGTGGATATATTGAAGACACAGAGACGTTATTGTTATGTGCGTTGAATGCAGTTTATTCGTTGAATGGATAGAAGGTTATCATATGGCATGTATTATTACTTTAGTCCGTTACATATGATTAATTGTGATAATGTCCATTACTTCTCAGTGAGTTGGTGGTGATAATGTGTATTGACAAAAATATAATGATATCTACTCCTCATTAGAATGTTACAAGTGTCAGATCATTGCAGCAGAAAACATAGGATTCTGACCTGCAGCATCAACGTTACGGTATTGATCGTGTTGATTTATTGGAACTTCGTAGGCATATATCAATGATGGCATTATATATTATGGAAGATCTACAAGGTAGGGGTGTTATATTATTATTACAAGGCAAGGAATTACGTTTTGAGTGCATACGCTTCTAGCGTTGATATTATATGATGTTATGGCGTTGGTATGTAGTGGCAATGTTACAAATGAAAAGCATTATAGATTGGAATGATAAGTAAGCGATCATTAGTGCAATGGGAGATAAGTGGACATGAGTAGGTTTTCATTCAGACCACGTGCACTTGATATTCACAAGAAACTTCCTATTGTAAAATCAATCAAAGGAACTTGAAGACAATGAGAGTGTTGGGACTCGTGCTTCTCAACTTGTACACATTGCATTGGAGAATGATAATGAGGTGGTACATATAACTGATGTTAGGAAAGTTGCCACTAAAATACTTACACCGCAGTTTGTTGTTGTTGATTGAGGTGAATTGTTGTGATGCAAAGGCAAGAATCCAAGGCAAAGGCAAAGATGTTGCAAATAATGTTGTGATGCAATAATGATGAATATTGTTATTTGATGCTAGCATTAGTTTAATACATTTAATCATTACATGTCGCTAAAATTAATATTGGATGGATTATTTATTTTTGCTCTAATATTCAAGATATGAAGAGTTTGGAAACAAATGAGTGGAAGGCAAAGAGTCAGTCTATTCACTTCATATTCCTATGTGGGATACAAACAAACAACAAATTATCTTTATAAAATATGTTCTTTTGCAAGGCATAAGAGAGGTTAGAGAATGATAGAATGCGAGGGAGTTGATTGAGTTATTATGCATTAGTTACTTGGAACTTATGAAGTTGATCTGAAGCAGATTTGAAGGGAAGAAGATGCACAAATGAAGATGGAGATATGCAAAAATTATGACAAGGTAAACCAACACATTTTTATTTCTTGTTTGCATCAAGAGATGGTAGTCTCCTTTCAAGTAGTGGCTTGATAAACATTAGGTCAGAGCTTGTTGAGGTAGGAGCCTCCTGTGGGTTGTAACCTACAAAAAACATATGGGAGTTGGAGCTTCCTTGCAGTTGTAGCTTGAAAAAAAATTGAGGTAGCAACCTTCTGTAGGTTGGAGCCTACAAAAAATCAATTGTAATAAAGAGTAGGAGCTTGCCTTTGCATCAAAACAATAATAAGATCATGATTTTATCCCTTTATAGGTTTCCACATATATCTGGTGTTAATATGTGTTGTTATTATGTGGTGATGTGATGTTTTGATTAACTTATTACTTGTTGTTCACATATTCAATATATTGGTCATTATTTGTTTAGATGCTCATGCAATGTTTTAGTTAATGAGATTAAGGAAAAGAATTTTAATGTCCATGAATATACTAAATTGATTCACCCACCCCCTCAGTTTAGTCAAGTTTTCATCATCTACAATCTACGATTGTGACAAGAGCATTGAGATTTAGGTAAGCTGTCGCACCCTCCCTTCTTAATTTGTGATTTTATTGTTTCATATTCCATCGCTTCATCTACCCTTACTGTTTCACATTCCTGCCAATTCAACTACACCTTGGCCTTTTTACACCCTTTAAAACTTTTTTTAACTAGTATTTTCTCCCATGGCTTCATGGCTCATCTACCCATAATTAGTCGATTATGGTTAGTGCACTAAGTGTGCATCCTCAATGCTCTAGTCCCTCATTCCTTTCCCCTTTTAGTAGCAACGAAATTTTTATCATATCGTTGTTTCAACCCTCTTCCCCATGACATCTGAATTCACAACATTAATTTTCATGACTTAGCTCTATCCCTTTAATGACAATAATTCTTTCCTTTATTGCATATTATGCCTTAAGATTGTGAGTAAGACTTTCCTGCAACCAAAATAACCTTTAGTCACAAAATATTTTTGTAGATTGTGATCAAGTCTCTCCCTTTATCAAAAACTACCTTCATAGATCATGACTAATCCTTTTGTCGCATTGTCTTCCCCAATTGAAGACTGTCTCTACAGTTTGTGACTAATTTTTTCCCTTATCGCAACTTGCTCGTCACTAAGCCTTCCCATCACATAGTCTTTCCCTTATCACATTTTATCTCTACAATTAAGGATTATCACACTGTAATTTCACAGTGAGCAACACATGATAAACAATGAATGATCTTTGTGGTTTTTGCCTAACATTCTATGTTGCCATTAATATATTTGAAATGTCATGTACGATTAATCTTGACTATTTCAACATCTCCTCATTAACATATACATTCACCAAATAGAAAAAGGCATGGAAAGGAGATAGAAAAAAGCAATATTGAAGGGGTCGTGGAAAGTCGCTTTGTCAGAGTTCCCGTCTACACAAATATTTCTTGTTACATAAATAAATTAGTACCTATGACATGGTAAAAAATATATCAAGATTTATCTAGGAAAGAGGTTTCTGAGGAAGAATAAGACCATGAAGTATATGTTAATATCAAGAAGTCATGGTTTCATAAGATAACAACACATCCACCTGTTTTTCCATGTGCTGAAACCATTTAGTGGATATATAGAACCAACATGGGATTTATAGAACCAACATGCTGAGAAAATCATATCAAATGTTGGTAGCCATGAGTTGTAGGATTTATGGGAGACTAGATGTAGAGTTGTTTAAGGATGATTGGGTGCCCATGATTTACATTTGTGCCATGGAAGGAACTATTTTCAATTGGGAAGACATCTTAACATCATTAATCCAAGCTAATATTAAAAGAGAAAAGCAAGTCTCTGGAGTAGAGAAACTATAACTATATATGGAATCATACTTATTGGATGCCATATGCGTAAGATGTGTATTTGAGGCATTAAGTTAGAATTGGACCTTTGCTACAAATATCCCACTCATTCACATTTACTCTAAGAACTTGTGGGACACAAGATACAAGGGAATGTGTGACCATATTGCTGAGCATTTTATCTCCTTGATATACGAGAATCTCTTTGATGTGGAGCCACATTATATGTAAGAGAGGGAAATGGTGTCATTATAGGATATTACTAACTGGTTTACTCCTAGGGATGTAATGCACGTAAGAGCATTCAAGGCCTTGAAACCCCCTCATTAGTTGCATTTGTTTGTCACTAACAAAATAATGTTACAAGAGGTGGCATATCAACTTACTATAGGATTGAAAGGCACGTTGGTAAAGGTGAAGAAAGATACATGGCTTACTTTTCCTTTATGTATGGGAGCTTATTGATTGGAAAAATTCAAAGAGGTAGAAGCACAAGAAAAAGAATTAGAACGTTTCAGGTTTGGTGAACTTAGCTTTTACATATATAATTAAAGAGGTATTTCAACCCAACATTGCAATTTAATCAAATGTGGTTGGTCATACACTCTGCATATTTATGTAGATGAAGATAAAGTGAAAAAATTCTTCAATGTTACTAAAGAAGTTGAGGAAACCCTAGTAATCAATCCCACTAAGCATACTAAAAGTCCAAAGACAAATGACGAAGAACCTTTGTAAAGTATGGATACAGAAGGGAAGAAAGCCACAGTCAAGAAGAAGAAAGAATAAGAAGCTAAAAATAAACACAGGTTTAAGAAACAAAAGTTTGAACAAGAATCAAAGAGGCGAACAAAATAGGAAGGGGAAACAAAAAAGAAAGCAAAGAACGATGAATCTAAAAGGAAAACATAGTAGGAGGTAGCTAAGGGGAAAGAAGAAGAAAAGAAAAAGTGAGAGGCATAAAGAAAGAAAAATCTAGAGGCTACAAGGAATAAAATGGAAGATAAGTAAAGAAAAAAGAAGAGGAGGAAATGAGGAAAAAGGAAAAAAAAGCAAAGAGAAAACAAGAAGAGGAAAGAAAGAAAAGGGAAGAAGAAGAAGAATTAACCAAGAAACTTGAAGAAGAAAGGATATCCAAAGATCTAGTAGAAAATGAGGTAGAAGATGCCATAATAAATGAGCTAGAACAAGAGGAAGTAGAGATCATACTACCTAATCTAGATGTAACTCCTCCAACATCGATCACTAGTGGGCACCTTCCACTTGGAGAAATGGGAGTCACATTTGAAGAATGAAATCGAGTATTGGATCTCTTAAGTTTTAGATTTTATTAGTTCAAGAACATAATATCTCAAGAGAGGTGGAAGTGTATGGAAAGATAGCCAAGCAAGTGAATATTAGTCACTACGAAGAGGAACATAGTGATTGACACCATGGTAAACCCCATAGTGGTAGCTTTTGCTGGATTTGCCTTCTCCACTGCTACTAAGAAGAATATGGAACATTTCGTAAATGAAGTAAACGAGTTAAAAGAGAACTTGGCTACTTAATAACAAGAGATTGACAAACTATGTGCAAAAATATAGACTCTTTCAACTACAAGTTCCCACAAAGAAGATTTCCAAGAGGCAATCTTAGAAGAAATCAAATTATTGGAAGAAGTCATGAACCAAGTTTATGGTGAAAATATTATCCTCCATAAAGCAATGTGTCCTTTTTTCAGAAATGAAAAGATAAATAAAGGGAATGAGATTGTTGATAAAATAGGTTTTCATAGCTGTAAATCACATATGGGGTATGGAATATTTGGATGCACCAACAAGACTACCAAGAAAGATAGGATGTACACAAAGAGGGATAAGGTGGAAATTAGAATGTTAGTGCAATCAAATTACAAGGTGAGTAGAGATGTAAATATAATGATTAATACGTATTAGACACTACATAGCGGATTGGAGTCCCTCGATAAGGTGAAAAAAATACCCTCCATTGGAGTAGTAGGAGTGATAAGGTCTGAAGAAGAAGTCTGATAGGAGATTTTTGAGATGTTAAATGCAACGAAGAAAGATGATGCTCAACGTAACTTAGAACCCACTAAGGTATCAATTTCACAACATGTTGTGGAGTCAGAGAAATTGCATAATAAACTTTCATTGCTCTTGGGTCAGATATAGATAGACATGAATATTTTGTTCCCAGATGCTCTCCAATGCAAGATGAGATTTAAGAAAGAAATGTAAAAAAAGGACAAATTTGTTGCTTCTAAGTACAAGGCATAGTACACATACTTCGTACGAGAGCTACAAGTTGAGGCCCCTGATATGGCCATCTTGAGTCGTGTTCTATGAAAGAAATTTAATATTTTAATCTCCATGTAATTTGTAAATCATGTTATTTTAAAATTAGAAGTAAAATATAATTTGAAAATGAAAAGTCATATAGAAGGTAAAGAGTCACAAGGGAAGTTTGAAAGCTCATGGGAGGTGAAGAGTCACCTTAATTTTTGTATAAATATGCCTTCATGGCCAGTTAGAGAGAATGTAGTTTTTGGACTCTTTAAGCACTTTGTAGAGCAACACTAGTACATTCATTTGAGAGACCAAGTGGTAATTTGTATTTCCACTATTGGATCTCATGCATGCTTAGTGCAATGTTGTATTGAATATTTAAGCTAGTTTTGAGAAGCTCTTTGAGCCATAAGAAGTACGTTCACTCATGTATTGTTGAACATTGTAAGAATTACCTTGTGGTGATTAAATGGTATGCTATTATTATTCATGTGTTGATACTTAATAAACTATTTCAATGATTTAAGACTCACATCTTATCAACTTTTTTTGTTGATTTACAATTTCATGACCATTATTAGTTGAGAACTAATTCACAATTGATAACATATATTTCCTTTCTATTCATGCATCTTATTTGAAGTTTTCAAATGCAATTTCTTTAAGATTCATGTCCTTTTACTTTAGTTGCTGATATATTCTTTATATCTTGTTCTAAAAGTATTGCATAAACTATTCTAACTTATTTTCTGTCATAAGCTTTATCAATTTTATTTACTCTTGCTCATCTCGTCAAATTTTTTTTTCAAGAAACCATCATGGAAACCAGGTGTACATACTAGATAAGGCTCCTATCCTGAACAATGTAAAGTCTATTTGGGATTTTTCATTAGGGAGATCCCCCCTTTACGTTGGTGGTACATTTTTTCCTGTCAATATTTTATGGGATAGAAGGAGGGCCACCATTGTATGGATGGAAGATCCCCTCACTCTCATCCTAATGTATTCAAGCAAGGTAGCAATCAACCAAGTTTCCCTCCACCAAACCCTCCAGTGTTTGAAAATATTGAATTTGAAGAACAACCTACTCCAAACAATCCTTAGCAATAGCTTGAGGTAATTCAAGAACAATTGAGAGTTGTCAAAGATTTTACTGAGAATGCGCTAGCAATCTTGGAATTCTGCTAGTTACCCCCATCTTGCCTAATAATGTACAAATAGAGGAAAACCAACTCATCATGGAGTGCTAGTTGGTTTTGCCAAGATTTGGTTAACACTTCTTTGGTTGATTTAACATAATTAATTGAAAGACATTCCGATGAAGAAGAGGACAAAGGGACATCAAATCATGAAAATTTAGAAGGTGTAGTAGCTAATGAATACTTGGATGGATTGGTAAATGTTATCACCAAAAAATGATCACCTATCCATTTCTAACTAGGTGGATTGAAATACACCATGTGGACTTAATTTTACCATAGTAAAATCACTTTCATTGTGGAAAATATTTTAGTAAACCACTTTTATTAAATTATTTTCTAATTTAAATAAAAACCCCATGAGAATAATTAGATAAATCATTATTTATTTACTTTTATCTAAGAATTATTATTAAATCATTATTTAATAATTATTCATTGTCCCATTTGACTAAATCCCTTAGGAATATTTAAATAAATAATTATTTAAATATTGAATTTCCTTATTTATATTATTAGAATAATTATTAAATCACTTTTTAATAATTACTTTGATTTCACACATTTCTTGTTTCTTGTGAAATAGTTAATAAAACATTTTATTTGTTAATTATTTCTAAATAAAGGAATTTAACCATTTTAAATTCCTTTTCCCTCTCCAATAAATATAATAAAGTATTCCAAATAGTTAGATCTGAATTTGGTCAATAATATTTTATTATTCTCCATTTTCGAGATTAACTCCATATTTTGCGATATAAAAGAGGGTTTTCCATTCATTCCTCACCATGATCATTATCATCATTAATATTATCATCAATTTTTTGAGCTTCCACTTGAGTTCTTCACTTTGTTTGGGTTTTTCACACGATTGAAAGAGGGAATCTATTTTTGAAGCATCAAGGATATCAAAGGACCCATCCCATGGAGGGGGAATTACAGACCAATCTGTAGATCTCCTTCATCAGGCGTTATCAATAAAGATTTATTTACTTAAAATCATCTTTCCACTAGGTTATTATTCTGGATCTATCATTCTGCAGCTATTTGTTTTAGACCTTGTTTTCTCTTACTGTAGATTTTCCATTTGTGTTGCAGATTTAGAGTGACAACAATCATTAACTTGTCACTTAGTGACTTAAGTGAGGGTTTTTGGTACATCTTCCAGGAATTTTCATACTAACAAATGACGACTCCATTGGTTTAATAACCAAGTTCTTAGGTGACTGAAGTTTCAGAAATTTTAGGGTTTCTTCAGCTATTTTTTAGACCTGTCAATCTTATTTCCAATTTTAAGCCTTATTTCGTCTTATTTTTAGATTCTTAAGGGTTTCTAGTATTTTTTTCGCAGGTCACAGATACCATCTGAGTAGGAGACAACAACATTTGTTTGAAAGTTTTCGACCGAGACAAGTGAGACATAGCACACCTTTTTTCCTGTTTAGTGTGCTCCCTCTGTCTAGAGAACACTTTTTGCCCTAGGAATTGCGCTAGCTCAGGAAATAGGTCAGTAACTGTGCTCCCCAATTTTTCTGAAAAAATTTCAAATTTTTTTTTTTTAATAGTTTATTCGAAAGTGCTTTCTGCTGACTAGTTTGGGTTTTTCAATTTTGTTAATCAGTCTCCCTTAGGCCTGGATCCACTTGTTTTGTCTCTTTGAGGAAGGAAATAACCCCCTAGGGTTTAGAGTACTCCTCCACATTGTTAGGAAGACATTTGCTGAGTGAGGAGACTAGGGTTTTCAACACTTTTAGCCTATGTTTTTCAGATCTTATCCATTACTTTTTAGATCCATTGGATAGGTTTATTTTTCCTTTTCTCACTTTAGAGTTTGGGTTTTACCTTCCCCCCAGGGTCCCCTTGAGCATCTTAGATCTTAGAGCTTCATACCTTCCCTTTACAACAATTTTCACCTCTGATTTTTGTTGTTTGTTTGCACCATTTTTAGTAGCCTAGAGCCTTTAGATCCCATTCCCTTGACATCAGATCATTTTAGCTTCTTTATGTGTCTGTGAGTAGCCTATTTTCCTTCTCTTTCCTAGCTGTCTAGTCTCCCTTGTGGGTGGGGTTATGTATGTTTGATTGAATGTTTAATTTTCTATCATTTCATATTCATTTACAATATTTCATCATTTTAATTTTAGTAGCATATGACATCATGAAACATGCTTAATTAACTCATCCACTTGACACATCTTTTACAAAAAATAACACCTCAAGTGAATGAGAGATTGGTTAACACCACCAAGCCAAGACATTAAACACTACACCTTAATAAATCAACAAACATAGATTAAGCCCACTTGGGCATCAGGCCCAAACAATCTTTGTATTATAGGTGTAGGGTTGGTGGGATAGGCTTCCAATAGCACCCATTGGTCACTTTTCATTGAGACATAAGTTGTCGTATTAGGGAGCTTAAAATCCTTCACCATCCCATGGTCAAAGCCAGCATGCATTAGAAACCCGATTCAAAGGGGGTTAGGTTAGGTCATCGTGCGAGCTGTTCTCCTCGGGGCTACCCAACCCATGGCAGGGAATTCCATGAGGTGGTTGACTACCAAGAAGCTCACAATTTGACCCCCCCTTGTGGGATGAAGGTAACCGTAGTGACCAATCTTATGAAAAAACCTTATAGGACTGGCTGTGGAAAGCAGTTGGTCCTCTACCCCACCTTTCTCTAGACAACTCTACTTGCAGGGATGCGATTCCGTCAAGTAAGAAGTTCTTTGGAAGGCAATTTGAAACAACAGATTTAGGATTATTTGAGGATTTAGATCACCTATAGGCTAGAGGTATTTTTTATTTAATAGGACGTGTTTGCTTGCATTAAGAGTAACATCATTAAAATAGTTAGTTTATACTTGGAACCACTGCACTAGGTGCTTTATTTCTATTTGTTGCTCTTTTCTTCCTATCATTATCACTTTGTCTAGAAATCATAGTGCCTCCAAGGTGTTTGTTGCATTGAAGTTGAGGGCTTCACTCTTAGTTCCCATTAGGCCATATCACTCCTCCCCATCGGGAGCGAGTTCATCCTCCCAGTCCTCCATTGAGTCATCATTCAAATTCAGATTCAGATTTTGCTGATTCATCCTTTGATTCAGCCTGCCCCCATCCTCATATCGCCATCATGTCTGGCACCAATGTAGGTGCAGGAATCCAGGGTGGTAACCCAGGTGCCAACTAGGGTACCCCCATTAGTGGAACCTCAACCGGTATGGTCACTTCGACTCGCTTACTTCCTTTTGTCATTGGTCTAAGTCTCCTAGATTTTGACCAGCTTATTAATGATCCTCTTCTCCATGATCCCACATGGCCCGCAATTCCTACAAAATTCTCCTCATACATCCCGAAGTTTGAGGGTAATCTTGGAGAAGATCCAACCAATCATGTTCACTCCTTTAATATGTGGTGTTCATCATATTCTATTACTGACGACTGCATTTATCTTTAGTTGTTCCAATGCACGTTCACTGGAGCTGCTACGAAGTGGTATGTAGACCAGCCAAGGGCAAAACATTCCACTTTATTGAATCTAGCCACAACCTTTCTTTCATATTTCTAGTTACCTCTCCGTTATGATACTGGTACTGAACTTTTGACTTCATTTCATCAAACTTATGCCACTCGCCTTTCCGACCATGTTCAGGAATGACATAGAAGGAGGAGCGCCTGTCGAGCTCCTGAATTTGAAGATCGAGTCTATATGGATTGGTTTCTTAGATCATTGTTATCCCCCATTACGAAATATGTTGCTTCTCACTTTCCTAAATATGAGGAAGAAGCTCTCTAGATAACTCTCAAATTTGACTTGATTTACGCCCAATCAGGTTATGTTCACACTGTCATCCCTGATTTTCCTTAGCCTGGTGCTGCTAATGCGCCATGGGCATCTCATGCCACAGATGGAATTATTGGAACTCTTTCTCACCCCCAACCATATGCTCCTCCTTAGATGAGTTGTTGTCAACCTCAGGGAGGGACCAGTGCCATGTAAAATTATCCCTCCCCCCAATCCTTATTAGGGCACTCCTTATCCAGGTCCCAACACACCATATGCATATCCCCATCCACATCAATTGATGCCAGGGCCAACTGTTGCATCACCTACTTATACCGATGTTGCCCCATATCCATATTATCCATATGCACAACCTAGCACTCCAGATCCCTCAACACTGGCGCCTGAGCCCCCATGCTTGCTTCCCCTTTGATGCAACAAGCACCTCCTCCACAAGGACAAGTGTACGATCAACAGAGTGGTCCCAATCCATCGAATCCCAAGAAAAATAATAAGGGGAATGGAAATAGGAAGCAACAGCAGCAAGGTAATCAAGGCAACTAGGTGCTCAACCCAATTCCCCTCAGGGTCCTCTACCTAACCCAGCAAGCCAGCAACAGGGCGGTCAACCTAAGAAGAACAAGGGTCTTCATACAAAAAAACCTTGTTCTTGTTGTGGAGTCTCTAGTCATTATACTCACGAGTGTCCCCTATTACCTCAGATGCACCAAGTATGGGAAGCTCAAGTAACTTCTCGAGGATTGCAACCTTCCGCTCCTCCTCCCCCTTCTGCTTCATCAAAACCCGCTGTGCTTACCATCCCTTTTCCTCACCAAGGGTATATAGTTTCCCAACCTCCACAAGGTCAGGCTACTCAACCAACTCCTCCATACGGTCAATGCGATTATTATATTCTCATAATGAAATTTGATGAAGTAGACATCGAACAAGTCAACCTCCAAACTCGATCGCATCAATATGACAAGTCACCTGCTAATTCTGCGACTGAGTCCCAACCCAAAGTGTCTACTGAGCCTCTATCAACACTGAATGGTACCTTTCAGATCCCTAAACCTAAGGTTGAGGTCATACCTAAGATCCTCAAAGGCTTGTTACGTCAAAATGTTGCTTCCACCAAAGCCACCCATACATATAACATAGTAGATGACTTGGCACAGTCTCCTACTGCCATGCTAATGCTGGAAGTCCTCCAGACGTGCCCATCACAACGAAAATATCTAGTATCTTCTCTAGGTGCCGTAGATCCTCAAGAATATCAGATGATTGTCTTCCTTGTTGACAAGTCGAATAACCCTCATTTACCTTCATCTGTTTCTTTCCAAATTCCAGTCTCCATTTGAAAAGCCACTGTTCAGTGATGTATCATTAACGAAGGCACATCCACCTATGTGATGGCCACCAGTGTTTGGAAATAACTTGGATCCGCTGATATATCCCCATCCACCATCACTTTGTGTGCATGGGATGGTCATCCTTCATATCCCCTTGGCTTATATTGCAACTTCCCAGTCACAGTTGCTGGTAGGACCGCTTGTATTGACATCGAAGTCATTGATGCTTCCCTTGACCATAACATCCTTTTGGTTTGTAGTAATACTTATGCCATGTCAGCTGTCACATCTATAGTTCATCGTAAGATGTGATTTCCCCTAATGGAAAGATCGTCACCATCGATTAGTTGATGTATTATGATCTAAAAGCCCAAACTTTGCCTCAGACCAACATCTCGTTTGTGGCTAACAATAAGACTGTCTCGTCTGTTTCTCCTAGAGTCTATAAAGATTCCTCATTTCTTGGTGCTTACTATGGCCCACTGCCTACTCCTTCTAAGCCTATCTCATCAAGTGTTTGCATGCTCCAAGAATCGCGAGATGCCCTCAAATGATCCGCTATGTCTGCACAACAGTCCACACCTTCACAACCTGTTGTACCTGACTCAACCATGCCTAATGGTACAACTACTCAAGGAACACCTCCTTTTGTTGGTGTCTCTCCTAATACTTTTCCGCTCAGATCCGTTCCCCCAGCCCTTAACCATGCGGGAGCTATTCCTCCAGGTCATTACCCTTTTGTCAGATACCATTCTTGTTTCCGCCTCCTAGAGTTTATTCTAAACCTGTCATGGACACATTGAGTCTACCTAATATCACCTTAGGGATCTGAGTCTGGTACATTGACCCCCCTGCAAACACTCCACCTTATCATTTGAAAACTTACACCACTCTGTCCCCAATCTAGCCAGTCGTTCCTACCCATGCCTTTTCTTTAATTCTATAGCAACTTCAATAGGAGCCTAATCCTACTGTGAAAGCATCTGGTGAGGGGGGAAAAGCCTGAAAGAAGGGATCTCAAGATAAGGCTTCCCTAGTAACTCTAGCTGCCCCTAAGCCCCCAAAGCCTCTTCCTCCTTGCTCTTTGTGTGATGTTATCCGTTATGCCACCAATAATTGTCCTGAACTCCCTCACATTAAAGAGATTGTCACTGATACCTTTCTTGATCCTAACATCGCCGGGCTCCAAGTAATCTTTCCTGAATCGACTAAGAGAATTCGCTAGTTACAAAAAAGCCACCCTTATGCTTTGTGTGGTAACTACGACCATTATTCCCATCATTTTCCCTGTCTTCGAAGATTTCCATGATACACTTCAAGTACTTCGTGAAATAGAGGCCAATCATACTGAGTCCCCTTCCCCTTTACCTGTGGAGTCTAGTCCCACCCTTACTCTAGAAAAGGAGGTCTCTCAACCACCCATCATGATCCGTCCCCCTGATGTTGAGATGACGAATAGTTCTGCTCCCATCCTCTACCTATCATCATTCATGAGATTTCTCATTGAGAACTCCTTGGATATCTCTTTTTGTGATTTTGTTGAACCTCCTTCAATGGACACATCGGTCTCAACATCGGTAGATGTCCCCTCTACTAGTCATATGTCTCCTAGTCGTGACAACGCATATGTGAACCTCGTTTCTCATGAAGATGCTTAAGGTGTCTCTTCCTCATCATGTGGTCTTTCTTGCTCTAGTCGACCCATCTTCCACTCTAATGAAGACATCATGTAAGCCATGGCCACTCCTAAGTATCCTTGGGATGATATGCACCATCGTGCATACTTCCTTCTACAGCAAACCCATGACCAATATGCTATGTAGTGCAAATAATTCATCCATAGTGATGTCAATTGGTTTAACCACCCCTTACCTCGAACCCATGAATTCAAACCCATGAATTAGAACCACATACACCTTGTGGCCATTATGTTGCCACCCAATGTTTGGGTAAGGGGCCATCCACTTTTGTGAGTCCAGGAGAAGAAATTCTCCCCAACCCTCCTAGTGCATCTGCTAGTGTTGACTCTGGTACCATTATTCTTCCACATTTAGAAGAACTTCTAGAGTCTCACATCACTTCATATCACTCTTGGGATGATCCACTTACTCATCCCTCCATCTTACCTCAACAACCTAGTCCTTTAGACATTGTTGTTGTTCAACCACCATGTTTTCTAGGTGAGCATCAGTGCATTATATATGAAGCCACTCATTCGTATAGTGAAACCATGTATGCAAACCTATAAATTCAGTCCATTTGATTCATACATGCAGTGCCAAATGAGATTGGTAATCCACCATTTCCTTTCTCTATCTGTATATATCCATTCTTTCCATAAGACACTATCCATAAAAAAATGGAGAACCACATCATCAAAATGTGTTTGGAGTCCACTACTCTAAACACATATAGTATGCCCATAGCATGTTGGGGGGTACATATGCCCCTACATCTCCTCCTCATCCTTTGGAGGATCTCATGCCATTTGGGCAGCGATGTTTGATTCCCTTATTTGACCACTTGGAACACAATGGCGCTCCATAAAATCCTCCTCCTAGGGGGAACCATTCTTACCTTTGCATACCAGATCGGTCCCCTCCATCACATATGTTGGGGGGTAGTATCCCATGCTTGGGGGAATGATGGTTCCCCCAACAGCCACATTCTCACTTGATCAACATAAGTCTCAGCCTAGATCCCAATGATCTAGGTATGGTCTATTTTCCTCCCATTCCTTGGATAGATTATCCTACCGACCTCTCCAACGAGCCATATACACATCACCTATTGTAGATGTTTCATACCATTCTTACCACTTGGTCCCCATGTTTAACATTGTGGGTAGGGATGATCCTAGACCTTATTTAGTAGTTCATTCCTGAGTTCCTTATTACCTTGAGTTTTCATCAGGAACCCAAGAAGCATTAAGGCCATCCTTAGACAAGTAAGGTCATCTACTTGAAAGTCATAGATCCTGATTCTGATGGTTGGTTTTCCTACTACTATCTCCACAAGATTTAGGGCCTTCTCATACTCTCAAAATTATCCACAACTCAATATGCAAATAAATTAGATTTGGAGGCAAAAAACCCTTTTATAGGAAAACACTAGGTTTTTTTTTTTTTTTTTTTTTTTTTCGTCGCCCACTACAACCAAACCGTAGCTCCATTTGAAAAACCTTCAGCACCATTGGAAATATCTCACTGAGTTCTATAATGGGTATCTCTTGGTTTTTTGTAATTTAATACTTCACCTGGAAGCCATTTTTCTATGAAGTGTCAGTTTTCGGCCCTTTAAAATCAAATCTTTTCATTTGAGCCACCTGTTCTCTGGTACCACTTAGATTTTTCACTGGTTGACTCATGTCAATTTTTTTCATGAGTAACCATCATTTACTCATGTTTTTATGGTCCCCAACATGCCTCCCCCATGTGGCGGCAACATCGTGTCACCCTTGTTTAGGGCATCTGAGATGTGTCACCCTTGTACTTATGGAGTTCGTTTTGAGGCCACATTGTGTCTCGTTATAGTGTTTCAATGGTTTTCATGCTACATTTCTTTAATTACAATTATATTTAGCCTCCAGCCCATCT
The DNA here is from genome assembly GCA_000404065.3 of Pinus taeda. Taxonomy (NCBI): domain Eukaryota; kingdom Viridiplantae; phylum Streptophyta; class Pinopsida; order Pinales; family Pinaceae; genus Pinus; species Pinus taeda. The sequence goes on from APFE031591864.1 coordinate 378,188, forward strand.
GATCCGTCTTTTCTGAACCCCCATTTGAGTCATTAACCTTCCCCTCCAGATTCGAGTCAGTCGCTGCCAAATCAACAATTTTTATTATGCTCTGACGAGGGAAGTCGTCAGTCTGCAATCCATCATGTTTCCTTCGATCATTATCCCTGGTGTCAGTCCATCAATCACTCTACTATATTCCCTCATGCCTTTGTTGAAGATACCTCATTGCCTTAACTCTGGTGGACTCTCTTATGTCGACTTCAACACATTTATTCCAGAAGAGTAGTCTAGAGGGCGATGTACCTTGGTTCCAACTTCCATCTTTTTTCAGTGCCTTGGATCAAGTAAAGGGACTCATCATTTCCCTTTGACTTGGTTGTTACTCACGTGCTCGACATCAACTCCTTATCACACGATTGAGATTCGTATGCTTGACAGTTCAGTGATCCATATGATTGTCCTAGTGATTCATGGGTGTGTGTGAGACATTTTAGACCTCATGAGGGGGTGACCCTTTAGGTATCTCCCCACATGCCCGAATGACCATAAATGTTAATCCAACCTCCTATGCAGTTTTGTAGATTTGATGGGTTCGGTTTTCGCCACTTACAGTGCCCATAGCATGCATGTCTCCTCCAGATGATCCGTTTAGATTTTTAGAGCCCTTTCCTGTTTAGTAGGGCTTCCTTGGTTGTGATCCCCCCTCCCTATGTCAGTTTGAGGGGAATTGTATCTAATGTACTCAGATATTATTGTATTCTATCCTGGTCGATGTTTGCAGGTGCATTATGTATATGGGATTTGTTGTATTATTTTATGGCCCATTGATGCCAGTGTGTCATGTACTTTATAGCTCAGTTCCACATTGCTAGGCTCAACATTATTATTTGTACTTAGTTATCTCTGAGGGTATGGGCATACCTACCCCGCCTCATTTGAGGTCATGTACTACCACATAAAAGGAGACTTCTATCAATATTGTAGGTCTCGCCTCCTTTGTTATTTGTCCATCCTTGACTTGCTTCAGATCTCTCTCTCTCTCTCTCTCTCTCTCTCTCTCTCTCTCTCTCTCTCTAACTCCCATTTTGGTGTCTTGTGGAAGTGTAATCTACAATGTATTTCGTTCATACAATTTACTCCTAACACTCATACATGCGGGGGAAATCTATTATCACCAAAAAATGACCACCTAGACATTTCTAACTAGGTGGATTGAAATAAACCATGTGGATTTAATTTTACCATAGTAAAATCACTTTCACTGTGGAAAATACTTTAAATAACCACTTTTATTAAATTATTTTCTCATTTAAATAAAAAAACCCCAAGAGAATAATTCCTGGAAGATGTACCAAAAACCCTCACTTAAGTCACTAAGTGACAAGTGATCCTAACAAGTTAATGGCTGGTGTCGTTCTAGATTTTCAACACAAATGGAAAATCTGTAGTAAAAGAAAACAAGATCTGAAAAAAATAACAATATAATGATAGATCCTAAATAATAACCTAGTGGAAAGACAATTTTAAACAAATAAATCTTTGTTTTAACACTTTATGAAGGAGATCTATAGATTGGTCTGTAAGTCCCCCTCTGTGGGATGGGTCCTTTGATATCCTTAATGTTTCAAAAATATATTCCCTCTCTCAATCGTGTGAAAAACCCAAACAAGGACCATGGTCAAAAAAATGACGATAATATTGACGATGATAATGATCATGGTGAGGAATGAATGAAAAACCCTCCTTTATATGGCAAAGTATGGAGTTAATCTCGAAAATGGAGAATAATAAAATATTATTGACCAAATTTAGATCTAACTATTTGGAATAATTTATTATATTTATTGGAGAGAGAAAATGAATTTCTAAATGGGTAAATTCATTTATTTAGAAATAATTAAAAAATAAAATGATTTATTAACTATTTCGTGAGAAACAAGAAACGTGTGAAATCAAAATAATTATTAAAAAGTGATTTAAGAATTATTCTAATAACAAAAATAAGGAAATTCAAATAAATAATGATTTATTTAAATATTCCTAAGGGATTTAGTCAAATAGGATAAGGAATAATTATTAAATAATGATTTAATAATAATTCATAGAGAAAAGTAAATAAATAATGATTTATCTAATTATTCTGATGGGTTTTTTTGATTTAAATCAGAAAATAATTTAATAAAAGTGGTTTACTAAAGTATTTTCCATAGTGAAAGTGATTTTAGTATGGTAAAATTAAATCCACATGGTGTATTTCGATCCACTTAGTTAGAAATGGCTAGGTGATCATTTTTTGGTGATAACAGTAAAAGGTGAAAATCTTGAAGTTGAGAATGAAGGTATTGACTCTGAAAGTGATGAAGAAAATTTAAATAATGATATGGCCGGTAAAAAATAATTTACGTGGATGGCCTAAGGGGCATTAAATCTTCATGGTGTTCTACATCCCTTGCCCCGCCATCTAGAGATGTTTCTTACAAATTTTGCTCTAGATAAGACCACTATTGTGGAAGACCATATTAAAAACTTATACTTATCATTGAGATTGATGAATGTTTAGTATGAGGATGTGGCTTGTAGACCAATCCCTTATACATTTGAAAATAAAGTTGTGACCTGGTACCATAGTATTCTGACAAGTCCTATTGGAAATTAGGAATATTTTAAGAAATATTTCTTAGAGAAATTTGTTGAAGAGAAAACACCACCAATGTTGTTAAAAAAGTTGAGTGCTTTGAAGATAGGTAACAAAGAAAAGGTAAAATATTTCAATCAATGTTTTATTAACATTTTGAATCATTTTCTTGTTGATGTACCACCTCATGATTTAATAACAATGAATTATTATACTACTACCTTACCTTTTAATATTGTGATATTTGTTAAAAGGACTCATAAAATTACATTGGCAAAGAACTTTGTTGAAGCCTTAGCGGTTGAAAAGGATATGATCTTTATCGGAGTACATAACACTCAAGACGATTCTAAGGCCAATGGTAAGAAGCCTCAAACATCAACAAGTAAGTCCATTGATAAAGAGGCCATTGATTTCGAAAGTGTAGTTAAATCACTAGAGAAATTGACAAATGAAGTATTGGATCTACAAAGGAGCACTAGTGAAAGTTCTTTAAGAAATAATCCTTCAAGCCATTTTTCAAGTGAAAAAAAAAATCCTTCAGCCAACTTTGCTCAAAGTTCGAATGTCAATCTTAATGTTGAAGAACTTAGAGTGGACAACTTTTGCATGTTTCACCAAGCAATCCATTCTGAGAAGACTTCCCCCCAATGGATAAATGCAGTGACTCAGATGATTCAAAAGCTATTGGATGATCAATCAATTGAAGAACAACTTGAACAATTAAATGAAGGATAAGAAGCTATTATAGCATAATGTTAGGTCAGGAGGTAACTCCTCAAAATGAATTGTGAATTTTCATTAAGGCTAATCATAGATATAGACATGGATAAAGAGACTCTTGGGCTTGATCTCCCAATGTCTCTTCATATTCTAGCTCTCCTTGTTTTCTATTTACACTATTTTACACATATTCACCCAATCCTAATGATTAGGTGTCAATATTCCCCTCTGAATCTAAAGGGATGTTGGTGAGTCCAAGCATCATTCTGAATCTTTCAAACTTTTCTGTTCCAAGCACTTTGGTGAAGATGCCTACAATATGCTCATTTGTGGAACAACAGTGTAGATGGATTGTCTCGGCCTAAACATGATGTCGAATCAGATGATATTTTTTATTGACGTGCTTCGTTTTATCATGGAACTTTGGGTTCTTGGCCAACTTTATTGCAGCAATGTTGTCAATCATGAGTGGAGTTGAATGCACTTGTTTCCCCTGCAAATCTTCTAGAATTTTCCTTAGCCACACAATTTCCTTTGTTGCTTCAATGATTGCCACATATTCTGCCTCTGTTGTGGAATTTGTTGGAACTAATTGTTTCCATGACCTTTAGGAGACAACTCCTGATCCAAGACTCATAACATAACCTGAAGTAGATACCCTAGTTTCTTTATCTCCATCGAAGTATGAATCAGAGTATCCTGTTATCACCAAAATAAGAGTTTACATTTTTCCTAATCATGGTCTTAGATGAGTGTCAAGCCGTCCTATGTTTTCGTGGGTAGGTGATAGGTTAGGAGTCTCATAGGTCTCATTTTCATATCCAAATAAAATCTAACAACCTTATTCCATGTCTCGTAAGTCTCACTTTCGGTTTAGAATTAGTGTTGAAACTCATAGCTTAAGCCATTTTGAAAATTTTGGAATTAGCCCTAAAACCACGTTTTTGTAGCGCAGACAGTGTAAAATGTCTATTTTGCACTACGAAAATGCTGCTCTTTTCGTAGTGCACTATGAGGCAAAAACCCTGTTTTTTCTGTTTTTAGTAGTCAACTTCCAAGGGGGTTCCTAAGTAATTGAAAACTCATTTTTGAAAATTGAAAGAGGATTTTCTTATAAAAATTATTACCTACAAAAACCTCCTCCATTTTTGTCACAACTATCAAGGATCAAGAGATAGGCGCTCAGGAGTGCAACCTTCTTTTTCAGGAAAAGCAGAGTTATTGGTTGATGAAGTGGCTGTTGTTTTCCACTCCCTCTTTTTGTCACCTTTCTCTTCAATTCGAATATTATTCCTTAAACAATTTACCTAAGCTCCTATCTGTCATTTACCTTTCAGCCTTTTCATGTATCAGTCAGATGTCACCTTTGAAAAGTTAACTTTGAGACAAACAACTTGCTGTCAAAAAAGTTCTTTACAATTGTCATATTTTTAAGAGGGCAGCTTGGGTTATAAAGGGAAATTGCCATGAATATGAAAGCATAAAACGAAGGCTATGTGTTTGGATATGAGCCTATTGAGCTTTAACAGATCATGGATGACCTCAACTTCACACAAGCTTTCATTCAGATAGGTTACATGTATTTCTACCAAGAGCTGCAAGGGGATTTGTGTGTTTCTTGGACTGTTTTGAGCTGTTAGTTTCAAAAGGAATTTTCAGGCAAATGAAGATGAGTTTAAAAAATTTGAAGGAGGTTTTTTCTAAGAATATAAAAAGGAACAAAAACCTCTTTCAAATTTCTCCCAGGTGCTACCGAGATGGATATTTGAAGTTTACTTGGAGACCTATTTTCAGAATTCAGAATTTTTCTGTTTTATACATGATTTTATAATGCAGATTGCAGACAACTGAAGCTAGTTTTCAAAAAAATGAGAGAGGTTTTTCTTATAAACATTCTTATCTACAAAAAAATCCTCCATTTTTGTAACAAATATCAGGGATAAAAAGATCTAAGCTTTGTCTCAACACCTATTTTTCAGATAAAAATAGTGCAAAAAATTCTAAATTTATAGGTCAGTCTTTCATTAAGGTGAAGACCAAATTTGTGAAGAAGAAAATCTTATAAGGTTAAGTTGTTTTGATTTTGGTGATCATATCAGTATTCATGGAATTTTTAAAAAACTCCCAAACTATAGATGTTTAAAGGCCGTGTTTAAAAAAAGCATACACAACAGTGTCATAGCGTGCTACGAAACTGCTAAAGATGATCATTTAGCACTTATGGATGCTTTCCGGAAGTAAGGTCTAATTAATTTCAAGTTTTGAAGTTGCTGGTAGCCATGGGATCATATGTGAAGTTTCAAATGGCAGTGGTGTAGATAGCAAAGTTTCAAGGAGTATTTCATAAGTAATATGAAGAATGTGCTACGAAAACAGAGTATTTACGTAGAAAAGTCATGTTTCACCCTTTCCACTATATGTTCAAATTTCCTTTTTGCACAAGTAGAAAATGGTGTTTCAATGGACTATTAATGCATTCCACATATACACTAGCAAAACTGCTTGAAGATAAGGGCCTTAAAAGGAGGAATTCTGTCTCCTAGTTTTCAGGACAGTTAGGTCATGACTCAGCAGGTTTTGCAACAACACTGTGGACATCATCAAGCTCGAAGACATGGATTGGAAACTAATTAAAGAATACATTGAAGTCATAGATAAGGTTGTTAAAAGAATGTTTTAGGAGTTTCACTCCTATTTGTATTAGTACTCTTAAAGACAACTAGCTGTCAAATTGTAATTAAGTAGTTTGTTTTGTGAACGATAGGTGTCTAAGTTAGGAATTCAAATTCCTCTAAAGGTGGATCATAGTATCCAAGGATGTAAAACTCTATATAAAGCTTGAGAATCGAATTCCTCAGGGTAATTTTATTAGCAAAAACAAAGCCGTGTTATTGTAAGAAACTGTGGTCTTCATACCTAATACAGAGATCAGTTTGACTACTCAAGATTCACAAGGAGTTTTATGTGTTTAATATTCTTGTGGCCTTGTTCAATTACTTATTTGCAGTGGTATGAGCTTGTGATACTTAGAATTCATTAGAAAATGCTCTAACTTCCTTCACATGCTTGTAAACTGTGTTGTTTTACTGTGTTACTGTTTCACTTGTAAGCCTGAACTCCAAGTGCCTTGACTTCCATGTTTGCTGATCATGATAATTTGTTGAAGACTACCTGGACCCCTTAGCCCAATGAATTTTTGTTGATCCTTGATTCAACAAATTTATATATTTTGTTCGATTTTACTACTAGATTTAGCCATCTAATCATTAATAAAAAATCTTAAACCTATTGAGAGAGCCCTCTCAGGTTGAGGAGGCTAAGCCTCAACCAAAATATTGGTTTGAAAGAGTTACTCAGAGTCTACTTGATCAACAACCTATCAAGATCAGATTTTGTGATAACATATCCAATCAAGTTGAAGTTTCTCACCTATGTATTCTTAAGTCCAAAGCCTTTAGTCCCGTTCAAGTACTTTAGAACTCTTTTTGCAGCAAACCAATGTCCCTCATGAGGCTTTTGCATAAACATGGAGGGGATTCCAATAGTAAATGAAATTTCTGGTTTGATAGTAGTCAGGTAGTTGAGACTTTCTACAAGTTGCCAATACTTTGTTGCATCCTTAAATTCTTTTCCTTCAGTGGATGTGAACTTTAAGTTCTGTTCCATTGGAGTAGTCAAAGGATTTCACTCATCCATGCAAAACTTGTTCAACATATCTCCAATGTACTTCTTCTGAGAGAGGAATATAAACTTCAGATTTTGAGTTACTTTAATACCAAGATAGTAGTGAACATACCCCAAGTCCGTCATTTCAAAATATTTCCTCAATTCCTTCTTTATGGATGCAATATAGCTCTCATTGTTCCCTGTCATCAAAAGATCATCTACATACACCATAAGATATGCAACTACTTAGCCAACTTTATTGATAAACAAAGTTGCATCATCAAGATCATAATGTTTGAAGTTGAGTTTTAGAAGATGCTCTGTTAACTTTATGTTCTTGCTTGCGGTGCTTGCTTGAGGCCATACAAGTATTTTACAAGCTTGCGTACTTTATGTTCTTGAACCTTCACAAAAAAATCCTTTTGGCTGGGACATAAAAACATTGTCTTTCAGATCTCCATTCAAGAAAGTAGTTTTTACATTCATTTCATGGAATTTCCAACTGTTTTGAGCTTCCAAGGCAAAGAGTGTCCAGATGATAGCCCATTTTGCTATGGGGGAAAAAGTTACCTCATAGTTGACCCCTTCCTTCTGTGCAAAACCTTTTGCCACAAGCCTACCTTTCTGCTTGTCAAGTGAGCCATCTACTTTATACTTGTTATTGTAGACCCACTTGCAGCCTATTGGTTTGGTTTCCAATGGAGGATCAACTAGCTTCCAAGTGCCATTCTTTATCAAGGAATCATACTCTTTCTACATCACTTCTTTCCATTCATCATGAGAAGAGGCTTCTTTGAAGGAAGCTGGTTCAAAATCTGTAGACAAATTAAGTTCATAATCATTAGAAACATCCATATCAATGGGTGAATCAGAATCATCTACATCACCTCCATTTTTCTTGGTTGAATTTCTTTTTCCTGTCTTTCCAACCTCATCAGGATGAACACTTTCAAGTGTCTTTGTAAACCATTTTGGAGGAACTTTATGAGATGGCCCATGCTGCTCAGTTTATTGAGTTGGGTCTGAATCAAGATTGAGTCTCCCAATTCTGTCAATCACATCACTCAAAATGTCATCAGTGGCTGGAGCTTCATGTGGGGGAGAGAGTGCTTCAGAAGAAGATTCCACAGATTAATCTAGTATAGGAATCCCCCTTCAATATGTGGAATCTCATTATCAAATTCTTGAAAAGACTTGGCATATAGGAATCTATTCAAGTGATCAAGCTGCCGCTCAACAACATTGTCAGCCTTGGAAGATTCAAGAAATATCACATCTCTAGATACTACAAACTTCTTATTAAATTGATCATAGAGACAATATGCTTTGGAGGTATTTGAGTACCCCAAGAAGATACACTTACACCTCCTTCCACCAAGTTTGTTTCTTTGTTCCTTAGGTATAAAGGAATATTAGTTGGAACCAAAGACCCTGAGATGCTTTACGGAAGGAATGTGGCCATGCCGCATTTCATAAGGAGTCTTGTTTCTAATAGCATTAGATGGACACCTATTCTTTACATACACAACACAGAACTGCATCAGACCAAAACATCAATTTTACAGTCTTGAAAAACATCATGGAATGTACCATATTTAAGATTGTCTTGTTCATTCTTTCAACTACTCCATTAACATAGTAACTGATCAAACGAGAAAATGATCTAGTACCTGTTTTTTTGAGGTAGCAAAAAGTCACTCAATTTTGAAAAATGGTGATTCAGAATAAACATATTTTTTTGGAGCATATTTTTGGCACTTCAAATTTTCTTATCTATCAAGTATGAACATTTTTTTTTAAATGTTAGTGATTTTCAAGCTGATTTTGAAAAATGTTGATGCAGCATCAACACAAATTTTTTTAGCAGGTTTATTTTTGACACTTTA